>QLOD02182312.1:5000-10760 GCA_003260245.2 Sideroxylon spinosum
TTCCATCATCACAGGCCTCCCGGCCTCGTCCTTCTTCATGGGTTGCGTTGCCGGCGGATTCATCCTGGCCACACTTGCCGACTCCTCGCTCGGCCGCAAGAACGCGTTAATCCTATCTTGCTTGATCATGTCTCTTACCGGCCTTCTCACGGCCTTCTCCACCAACATCTGGATCTACTCAGCTCTGAGATTTGCTTGTGGTTTTGGACGGGCAACCCTCACAACGTGTGCTCTGGTGTTATCCACAGAGCTAGTGGGGAAACGCCGGCGAGGCCAGGTGGGGATCATTGGATTCTTATTTTTCGCGGTGGGGTTTCTATCATTACCACTGATTGCTTACTTGAATAGGGGATCGTCCTGGAGATTACTCTTTATTTGGACCTGTACCCCGGCCATCTTATACTGCGTCCTGGTTCATTTATTTGTCCCGGAGTCTCCCAGATGGCTCTTCGTGAAAGGTCGTAAAGAAGAATTTCTGGCCACGCTCGAGAGTATCGTACCAGCTTCAAAGCGCAGTAGCTTGACCAACTTAACAATAAGCTGCAGGAGCTTGTTGTCCCAAGAGGGAGACGATTATTCTCGGAAGCAATTATTGCAACAAGTGGACCTCTACTCGGCCTTGAAGATGTTGGTTGAGAAAAGTTGGGCTCTGAGAAGATTGACGGCGGTGATGGTGGTTGGATTCGGAGTGGGTATGGTTTACTATGGGATGCCACTAGGGGTGCGGACCTTGGCCTTCGATAATCTTTATCTAAGTGTCACGTTTAACGCCCTATCGGAGCTGCCTGCGTCGCTGGCCACAATGTTCCTAATAGGGAGACTCAACAGGAAAGCGTCGGTGCTGGGGTTCGCCCTGTTGAGCGGGGTGTGCAGCATGACGGTGTGCGTGGTGGCCAGTATGAATTTGGTGCAGATTGTTTTGGAGACTGTGTCTTTCTTCAGTGCATGCACAGCGTTGAACGTCCTGCTCATATACACGTTAGAGCTGTTCCCGACTTGCGTGAGGAACTCGGCCATATCCATGTTGAGGCAGGCAGTGGTATTGGGCGGGGCAGTGAGCCCCCTGTTGCTGAACCATGGGTTACTAGTGTTGTATGGGGTGTTCGGTTTCACCATCGCCTGTTGCGGGTTGTTCGTTACGTTTCTACCTGAGACAATTAGGGGTTGGACCCAATGTGACACCATATTTGAAGAGGAGCACAAGGTCATGGCCAACCAAAGAGGAACTGCTCCTCCTACTCCTCCAGCAACTCCTTCGGTTTGATGGACTAGCTAGCTAGCTAGGGCCAATTACCTTAATTAATTATGTCTATTTTAAGTAATTAATTAAATAAATTGCTTCTATTTTCCCTGAAAGTTCAATCAGATAAAAGCACTCACTAACCACCCGACTAAGGTAGTCAAAGAAACATAACAACTGGAAATTGATTCTCTTTTTAAGATTGCTTGAACACAATCTATTTATTGTTGGTCATTTAATTTTGAACATGATTCAAGCTAAACTTGACAAATTTGAACCTATGCGTAATAATCATCACCCTATTCTAACTTTGCTCGATCAAATTATGCTTCAAATATTTAATAAATCAAGTTGGAATATATTTTTCATACTCAACTTATTTACCGTCGCACAATCAACTCCTTTCTCCCTTGTTATATTTCTTCATGATCTAGATTATAATATTAGAATGCTAGCTAGTGTAAGAATCCTGGTGACGATATGATGAGGTTTTCTTCTATATTTCAATTTGAAGTAAACATCAAATCAACATTAGGTAGCAATTTTAAAACAAGTATCAAAGCAATACGTCTTCTTCTTCGTCTTCTTTTTTTTGTTTTTTGTCTTTGTTTGTTTGTTGCCAAAATCAAATCAAACTGCCTAGTGTTCGAATCAGTTTTTTAAAGTTTTAATATAGTTAATAATTAGTTTTTATTAAAATTTTTTGTAATTCATTTCTGTAAATATAATAATTTTTCATTTTTTTATAATTAAAAGTTAAATGATTATATGAATTCATTTCACTTAAATCTTGCGTATGGTAACAATAATGACAAGGAGAAAAATTGTTCTATTAGTCGCAATCTTAAACTTTTGATTGCAACAATAAAATAATTGTATAAAATAACAATAACAAATGTACTAAAAAATATATTAAATTACTACGATAACACTATTGATTCATATAAAATTTTATTTTTGAGCTTAAAATATATAATGAGTTACAATCTTCGACTTTTAGCAATGAAACAAAAAAATAATTATTTGATAAAAGAATAAACTCAACAGAATATCTAAATACTATGATATCGTTGTTGATTCTTATAGAATTTTGTTTTTAAACTACGAACGAGTTTAGCAAGTCTATTAGAAAAAACAGAATCAAGCTTGCAAAATAAAGAAAGTTAGAGAAAATTACCGAAAAAAGTTTCCGACCACAAACCATCTAATGGTAAAATCAGAAAAAACTTAAAAGAAAAGATAATGAAATGACCAGTGATCGATGGATGGACAGTAATGAACGTAATTGATTTCTGGTGCTAAGTGTTTTATTCATAGTTTGATAGAAAAAACAAATTAATACCAAAATAATTGGGACAACTATGATTATCTTCCCACTAAAGAAATAACAAGTATGTGACGGTTTACTTTCTATTAAATACTTATCAGTTAGTATTAAATGTGCGTGGAAGAACCAGAATAATGGGGGTGATGTGATCATATGAAATGTCCAAATATTATATTTGTCTGTTACTTGTAAGATAATAAACTCATTTAACTAGCAAATTGGTAATAAAAGAACAAGATGGTAGCAAATGAATTAAATTTACTATTTGACATCATTAATGGTTTAAAATAACTAGAATCTACCTTCTCTTTTTGTGGGACTCATTTGTTGTGGTCGGGATATAGAAATTGAACACTCATTCTGCTTGGTATGGAAGTTTTCAGGGTTCTGCCACGTATTCAAGGTATTTTTTGTACCAATGCAAAGCTAATAAAAAATCAAGAGAAATATAAACAATAGAAACAATTACACAATAGAAAGATAGGAAAAGAAATTGAACTAAACATAAAATAGTCTTAGTAATTACATAAACTATAGAATTATAGTGCTAGTATAATTGTGCAACATCCTTTTCTATAACATTTTTATTATTTCACATTAATAATTTTGTTATTATTAAATTAAGATTGAAGTAAACATATATGCGATTTTTGAACAAACGTATAATAAAAATCTCATTTAGTATTTAATTATAAAACCTATTAGAATTACAATGAATTTTAATAATTATAATTATAATTTTTTTATTCAAAAGATAGTAATTAATTAACAACAAACATTTCAACTCTATTTAAAGGTAATGATTAATTAATAAAAATTGTCTTAATTTTGATAATTATTTTTATTTAAGATAATTAATAGTTATTTATATATGATATATATATATTAGAGAAGAAAGTATAAGAGTACGTACGTTCTATTTATAAAAATATATACACTCCTAACATATTTATTATATTATATAATTATAAAACTAAAAATAATAATTGATTAATGAAAATTATTTTAATTTTAATAATTATCCTTGAAATTTATTAAAATTTAATATATTTGAAAATTGTTTGCGTGTGCATGTGTTTGTGTTTTTGCATTATGGTAATTGAGGAATATTGGAATGTGTGGACAAGGACGAGGCTGAGTGGCTGCTCCTTGCGTTGAAAAAAATGGGAATGTTTGATGAAATATTGGAATGTGGACAAGGATGGGGCTTTTGGGGACTGCGTTGTGTTTGTGGAGATATAGCGGAGCAAGGACGAGGATGAGGCTGCGTGGCTGCTCCTTATGTTTGAGGGAATATTGGAATGTGGACAAGAAAGACGCTGAGTGGCTGCTCCTTGGTCAATTGTGACAGCTATCATATCATGGAGGTTTTTACGTGCATTTATTGGGACCGTTTTCGAGTTATAAAAATAAAATAAAATATTTTATAAATTTATAAATTTATATAATAAGATAAAATAATAAATGATTTTAAAAATTTTAAAGATTTTTTTTTTCCATTTTTAACAAACCAAACAAAGTGATTATGATAATGGACACTGATGAGCAATATTAACTAGAATTAGACGCCAACGCACCTCTTAAATTATTTTAACCCCTTAACTTCGTACTTTTCTATATTATTTTTATCCCTTAATTTCATATATAGAAGTGGTATATGTAGACACCCGCTTCCCTTTTTTTCATTTCTCAACAACTTGTTTTCTTAGTTTTTTTTCCTCATGATTTCCAGCAATTTTTTTTTTTGTTAATTGCAAAATTAATTTTTTTAATTATGCATCTCTCTCTGTTTATTTTTATCTTATTTCATTTTCTGCAAAAATCTTTTCCTACTCCCCAACTCTTTGGAACGAAGTTAGGATTTTAAGTTGGGGAACCAAAAAAAAATTATAGCTAATATTATAATTATATTCAGTAAATAAAAAGTAATTAATATATTTGTATAGATTGTATTCTAAATTTTGAATTATATATATCAATTAAGAAAAATAATTAAATTTTAGGAAGATTGATACATAATTCAAATTTTTTTAATCCAAAAATTTTATATATACTATTAGTGGTAATTTTTTTTAACCAAGATTAGTTATTTTTTAAAATTTTAGGAGGAATTTAAAAATTTAAATATACAAATTATAGTTTCAAAGTTGAAGCCCCCGGGCCCCTCTTTAGCGTCGCACCTGCCTACTCTTGTTATTGATATAAACAAAAAGGGGCAAAAACAACAATTATGAGCCTACTTTCACTTAAGAAATTAGCTTTGCTTTTATGTAAGAAATTATCTCTATTTTTTGCTGCTATCTATTGGTAAAAAATAAAACTGGAGGGAGAAAGTAGTTTTACCTAAAAAAATAAATTAATCATGTGTCCCTACGTTAGAGTCGTTGGATCCTTTTTAACAAAAATAATTAAAAAAAAAAAAAAGGGCTTTCTCCAATTCGGGGACTTGTAACGTACCTAATGCCTGCATTACAGGAAGACTTTTTATTTTTTATTTTTTTAAAGTCTTTTAAAATTCCTTCAATCCCTGCTTTACCTGGCTTATGCCGTGATATATGATCAATCCACACTCTATTAAATAACTATCCTTAGGTGGAGGTTGCCACTAACAACCTTATAAACTGACAGTTAGAGTAATACTTTTTTAGCCGCATTCAAATCGGAAAATCCTAAAATATTATATCCAAATCTATTGAATACTCTCTGAAAAATCTCCTCCCAAAATATTTTTTTGTTGTTAAAGACTATTTTTTTCCTTTCAGTTCAAATGACACACATGACAGCATAAAAAACGTAGGCAATTCTTTCTTTTTGTGTTAATTTCTCAAACACTTTAGTTATCCCATAAACCTTTTTTAGCTGAAGCGCAGACTCCTATAAAATGGAATCGATGCCCGGCCCATTACTTCAAAATTTTGGTCCATACTCTCCATGAAGGACAATAAGCAAGTGATTAGTAGATTCAGTTTCTGTGGTACAAAAAGGGCCTAGTGTTTGATTCATTGGAATAATGCCTAATTGCTTTGAAAGTCCCTTGTTTTTGTCCTTCCAAAAGCTGCCATCCAAAGAAATACCAATTACTTTGGGGCTGCCAATCGTTTCCATAGGGAGGTACAATGTAGTGCAAAAGCTGCCATTTTTCCTGCATCTAAGATAGTGCACAAGAATTTTGGAGTACCTCGTTCAGCATTTA
>QLOD02182329.1:0-10759 GCA_003260245.2 Sideroxylon spinosum
GGCTGAGGTTTAGGTTGCTGGGAATAGCAGTTATGAGATGTAAGCCTTATTTTAGATGGATCTTCCAAGCCAAGATGACGGGCTACTCTTTCAACAACATCATCATAATTGTGAAGCTTTGACCTAAACATTTACAAGGGAAACCATATAACCTCTGATATGCAAATGTATATAGACAATTATATATAAGGGCAACACAATGCACGAGTCTCTTGCATTAAGCGGTCTATAAAGGGTCATGTGTACAACTGTACCCCTACTTGCAGGGACATTGTTTACACTTATGATCTCCAGGTCGGAATAGAACCACCTTACTGTTGATCCAAGACCACCGATTTTGCATAAAATAATAAGGAAATTAATCAAATAGAATTAAAATAAGAGAAGTGTATGATAGATAAGATTTAGGAATGGGATAACTCACAACTCCAGAGAGAACTCATCCTCCTCAGGTTTCTCCAAATAGCGGAAGCGAACAACCTATGAATCATCCATGCATGAAGAAAACTAATAGTAAGGAAGGAGGTAATTGGATAAAAAATTTTGCAAAACACCTGGATAATATCCATAATTCATAGTCCAAAATGTCAAAAATGATAAAAACCTTGTGTACTTCAAATACTTCAGGAGGGAGAAAGGGCGAACATTTTGACCACTCTCCTTCCTTTCCAAAAGTGAGAGGAAACGAACGGTGTACTAGTATTTTATAAATGCAATTATTCCCATATGAAAGAGTTATAACAGACTACAATACAAGTTATAAGAGGTATAACATGATCGCACAACTAGAACAGTTTATAGTTGCCTTTACATTAAATAAACAAACAAGATAGTTGTTATCAATTGATTAATTTCCAAATGCCATCATTTGACTCCTGGAACGAGTTTCTCAAGCTGCCTTCCCTTTTTTTTACATTAAAAAACATATAGTGTTCTATATATTACACTTTATCTAATTTTTGCTACACATTGAATCTTGTGATGTGTATACCTGCAGACTGCGATGGTGCTGCTTATAATATAATATTGACCATCATTTTTATTTTATTGGTTAGATAAAAAATAATAATAGGACTAGACAACCCTCTCAGGTTGGTTTAGAAAAAAATATATAATATGGCATGGTATCACTTTGTCACACAAGTTTTTGAAATTCACATGATGTAGATTGTATACAACCTCATGAATTCTTCTTTTTTTTTTTGGTTGTGGTGGTGGTTGGGGGGGGGGCCGACAAAAGACATTTTGGTTTCTCAATTATGACTATGGAAGCCAAACTAGAGAATAGTCAGTACTGCTGTTGATGTTAAAAGTGAAAATGCGAGGCCAAAACAAATGGTTAGTGGAATTCTGCACAGAATTGATCAAGGGTGTTCAACAAAATCTTACACGTGCCCAAGAAAATTGCAGTTGTTATTCAAGAACCTTAGAAAATGAAAAAAAGCAAGCCAAGGAATCAGAAGCATTTCAGCTAAATTATGAGAATCTTCATGAACCAGTCCATAAAGCATTCGAGTAATTTTATGAGCCATCAATGCATTACCATTCCTTCCCCCTTAATTAACCAAACAGGCAGTATCCTTCTCTTCCCTCCCTTCGCCTCGAAATTTTTAATTTTTTACATCCCTTCCCCTCCATCCAAACGGAATGTTAAGTGAGTAGTTGGGAGTATATAAAGGAAGAGAAACAAAAGCTTCAACAAAGTTGGGGTTTCGCCAATCACCATTACTGTTGCGTTCTTATAATAATGCGTTATTTAATTGTATCTATTCTTTATAAAATTATACACAAAAACAAAAAAAATTATTATTATTTCTCGAAATTTTTGCCAAATTATATTCAAATAAGAACATTGTCCAAGAATTGCAAACTAGCAAATTTAATATTTTGCCATATACCACTGGGCTCAAAGACAAAACTACCAACGTCAAGTAAAAGAGAGACCGGATGAAGAAATTACAGCTATATAACATTGTGTAGTCTCAAGGAGTACCTGACGATTATGCACATATTCCAGAAAAGAAGGAACATCAGGATAGCGGCATTTTTCACTACTTGATGGGATTTCTGAAAGCAAATGATGTCACCATCTTCAAGCTGCCAGGGGGATAGAATGAAATAGTGAATATATATCCAGCAATAAAAGAAAGAAAAAAATAGAAAATGGCCGTGCACACCAATGCACAAGCACGAAGAGCTTGCGACTGGTCATGCTCATACCTCACTACCACGAAAAGTAGCCTTCTTGTCGATGTGTTCACAAATGACATTAGGTTCAAATTTTATTTCCTGCACATTAAAGAGGTATAAGATGACTGCTAAACTACACGCTAAGCTATGTTGCCAGGCAAGGAAGCAAGCAAAATGGCAGTCAACTAGTTAAAAATGATTCAAACTCACCTCAAAGAGATCAATTTCTTCATCAGGACCAAATCCAGCCAACTCATTTAGCTTTGTCAATATTTCTATTGGCTTGCCATTGGCCTTAACAAATAGATGCCCAACGAACCTGAAAACAGCAAAAACAACCTTAGCAACCAACTCGAAAGGTAAAGAAAGGCCCTAGAAAGAACATGCAACAATAACGCAAGGAAATTAAACTGAAGTACCGGAGCTCCTCTTTCACAGGGTCATAAAGTTTGAGAAAAAGAAGAATTTCCTCTCCACTTTTCAAACGAGGTCTAATCGGCAGCAAATCCTGCATAATTTTGCACATCAAAATCAAATTCAGCAACTAGAGGTCCACGTGCCACCAGAAAAACTGTGACTTATGACTCAAATAGAAGTCCCCAAAATCAATTTGAAAGACCAGCGAATTAAAATTATAAATGAATCAAATAGAAATATTACCTCTCCAAGCTCCACTTCCAAAAACAATTTTAGCTCTCCGTTATTTGCCTTGTTGGATACCTCTCTCAGTTGTCCAATCTAAAAGTGCATTAGGTATATTAAAAACAATCCAGTTTGGCAAGTTCTTCTCTCAAGAGAAACTTAAACATAATGCACAAAAGATGCTTCTGAAGCATAGTAGCAAGAAAATCAGAAATCTCACAAGTAAGGATTCTGAGCCAGAAGGATCACTGTCAACTAGAGAGAGACAAACACATAAATATTGCCTCATTTATATCCATGGGGCCTGTTAAGCTGCCCCAAAATTGCGGATTGTCTTATTTGCAAATTGGACATATTGTGTCTTGGGTTGTAGAAGTGAAACAACTCAAAAACCTAAAAGTTTATTACTTCATGAAATTTTAGTCGAGTCATTTCTTTTAAAAGGTATGTTTTCCCTAATCTAAGATTTGTAGACCAATAAACTATTTTGTTAGGCCCCTAAACAATTCTAAATTAACACAAAGATTGTAAATTTTTTATCGGTTAATTTGTAAATGAATAAGCTCAAGCGAACATTACGCTGAGCCCGAGTTGTCAATGAACAACACTTCATTGGTAAGAAAACATTTTCATCACAATCAAGTAAGTTTTCACAATTAACAAGAAATAACCTTATCTTGCTATAATCCATATATTATATCTATATATTTCAAATGTAAACTAAAACAAAAATATTATACAGGTGTAATTACTAACTTGTATGGGCTTGGTTTGTAATTACTAACTTATATTGGATACAAGAAATAAATTTAAAATATTATTGAATAGCATGATAATTTAATAAGTAATTATTAAACTAGAAATTGTTCAGCTACAAATTCAATAAATATAATGCAATTTCTACCATAAAAAACACAAATATATCATGATATAAATACAAAATATTTAATTAAAATGTTTTAAACGAATATTAGCTAACTCCATAAAAAATAAATATTAAACGAGTCTACGCCCCTAATAAGCTAAGCCAACAATAGTCAAACTTAGCTTATTTACTGAACAAACCTAATTTTTCTGCAGCTGACTCCATATAAAATAACTATTAAATGTGTCTAAGCCCTTAATAAGCTAAGCCAACAATATTCAAAATTGGCTTATTACTGAGCGAACCTAATTTTTCTGCTCAATCTCGGCACACTTATTAAACGTAGCCACCAAGCCTAAGTTTGCTCATGAATGGCTCAATTCATTTACAACCCTAATTTTAATACATAATTCTATTATTGCTCGTGGATATAACTAAGAGAATTTAAATAAATTGGGATATCGGAAAACCTATAACCGTGTCCAACCTTGGATTTGTGTTTTATATACACATAATACCCATGCAGCCATGCCCATCTCATGTCCGGCCAAACATGGTTAATTTGGGAAGGAATAGGAGTCATATAGTGTTGATAATAAACAAATCTATACCCATAAAGTGAAGGTTGATCGATACGTTTTTCAAGTTAATGCAAGATGGATCCTTCGCAACTCAAAACAATGCAGATAAATGGTTAGTGTAATACAAGAAAAGATGCAAAGTCAAAAGGCATTTACAGATTGAGCTTCCTCTTGTGGTGTCAACAGGCGATTTGGACAGTATGTATGGTTTTGGCACTTTGCCCACAGCCAGAAACGTTGAAATTGCACTGGTACACCAAACTCTTTGGCAACTTCCTCCTGAATATAAACTCAGTATTGTTAAAGCTAGAAGAGGAGCAGCTTTGCATAGGCATCATAGATACAACAAAGCATCATTCATTAATTATACATAAAACCAAAAGTATGGCTTATACATGCATAAAAACAGACGCACTTGCAGAATTATAATCCCAGAATATCCAATCCTAAAAATAGGCTAGAGGGTAAATTTTCAGATTTCATACTCAACCACTAATCATCATTTAAGAGATGAAAATATGGAACAGTAAAAATTATAAAAATTATTTATTATTTAAATTATAAAAATTAACGGTAAAATGGTCATTTATCAATTTCTTATTACCCAACCAGCTCTCACAGCAGATATTAGTGTAATTTTCAGAACCTTAGAGGAGGTCAATGTAATTTACCCTTAAAATGATGAGTAGAAAAAGAGTTTATAAGGAAAAAGTTAAACAAGTTAGATCTCTCAAAATTACATGACCATAAATATAGCAAAACATTAAAAATAAACAAGTTATTCGATCCGTCAGAATTCTCTACCCTTGTCCCCAACCCACCTCAATAACACAAGGATGGAAGAAGAAAAAACAAAGGACAGAGCCAAAGAAAAACTACATAGTTTAACTTTCATTGCCTCAACTAGTGCCTAAGAAACGCATATATTAGCATGGCACGAATGTGATACAAGGAACACCACCAAAGCAATTTTCGAAAATTCAGAACACAAAACAGCAAAGTACACAACAACAAATACTACAATATATTTTATGTAAATAATTGCGATGTCTTCATATCTAACATTAGATACAAATTTACAATTTATTATATCAAAATAACGAAAAATTCATTTTTTGCATTCTAATTGTTGGAAAAGAAGTTGAACAGGAGGTCTTAGCAACAATTTTTCTGTAACTCCATTCAGAAATGAACTGGAGTTTTAGGCCATAGATTTCCCAAAATTAAAATGTCTGAAGGAAAGATCAATAACCATATGTTTAGATTTTAAACATTAACTATGCCATATGTGCAACAATTGAGCGAGTAAAACACTATATTTAAATTATACGTAAGTAACAATTATTATTGCCCAATGATAAGTCTTTTCTGCTATCATGCACCACTCTAGCAATTCTAGTTCTAGTTGGAGGAATCAAGGACACAACATTAGGAAATCCTTTCAAGTTAATAATGTCACCATAGACATTGCCGAGGATTACAAGTATAGAGGAGGATTCAGATTTGTTGAAAGAGGGAGTGGCTATGTTCGAGTACTCATTTTATTCGAAGAAGAACTTTGATGGCTTCAAAGCATTTGCCGGAAGAACCAAAGGAACATTTCAAGGAAGTAGCAGCTGAGCAGTATCAGAGGAGGTGCCAGAACCTTAATCTGTTCACTAATTTCAGATGGCCTAGGCAGAATGTTAGAGCTTCGACTCTTTGTCCCTTTTGGTAGGAGATTAGTTATGATTCCAGAAATAGCTGGAGGGAAAGGCTGGCGATTTCTTGCCCATTTTTTAGATTCTTTTCTTCCCAGTATTAACAAGGGTCATGCTCAAACCCCTGATCTGTCTGGTTCCCCCTTGGTTTCTTTTGCTGATGTAAAGAAAACAAAGACACCAGAACTTATCTTCAGGCTGCCGCTATACCTGAATGGAACTCTTGCATTCCTTTAATAAGCAGCATATCTTATCTTAGTAAATTTTGAAGATGCAGTTTTAAGTAGTCACAACTTAAGCAGATGTTTGGTAGGAAGTTTTGGAGGTTCAGCCAATTTTAAGACACAATTCTTTTTTTATTTCCTTCCAAGGACATTGCTGCACAAATTTTAAAGGATGAACACATCATCGATGGAAACTACTTATATTTAGATGCTTGGCATAGCTGGATCTGCTGCTTCAGAGACGGTTGGAAACAAGAATCTACATGGATTCAAGTAGTGGGTTTGCCAATCTATCTTTGGAACATTAATGGGTTTCAAAGCAGAGGGAATTTTTGTGGTGGTTTTCAGGGCATAGAAGAGAATTGGAGTAACTCTAATTTTAAATGGGTCAAGATAAAAGTTAAAGGTGATGGTAGATCAATCTCATCAATAATCCCTGTGATAGTTGGTAACACCAAGTATGAATGTCCAGTGTGGGTTGAAAGGAAACCGTGGGTGGAATGGTATGATGCACCCTCCATCAAAGGAGTTTTCCGACCACCGGAAAGAAATCAGAGGGAGGCACGTGTGACAGCAGCAGCTTCGAAGCATGTTCCAACCTTTGGTTATCGAAAAGCCAAAGTTAACCACAATTATGAGGTGCAGCACCCCAGAAGTCTACCGAAATATCGAAAGGAGAGCAGTCTAGCAGATAAGTCAAAGCATGTATCTTCACTTGATAATCGAAAAGCCACGGAGAGCCATAATTACAAGGAGCAAAAGACAAAAGGACAGATGAAAGATGCTAGGAAAATTCAATGGATTCGAGTAGACGAAAAATCAAAGGAACCGAAGGGGATTATGTCCAATTCATTGCATCAGGAAAACTATCCATCATTTAACAAATTCATGCCCCTTAGCAAACTGCAGGATCAGGAGTCCCTATCCCCTGTATCTGGTCATTCGACTCACTCTGAAGCTGATAATGACAGATTTTTTGGGAAGAAGTAATGTCCCAGGAGACTGGCTACTAATATTACAACTTCCAGGGCTCTAACCCCGATGAAGAAGATCAACGATTTGGAGAAGATTCAACTTTAGATGGAACCTTTCAATCAGAAGAAGAATTCTGTCCAGAAAACAAGACTTTGCCCCTTGATTGCTTTCCCTTAGCTTCCTACAGCCCTGAAGAATGGTTTTCTGATCCCTTGTTGATGGGTGATTGTGTTCAAGACCAGCAAAAAATTTCTTCTCGGGTTTTAAACAGAATGAAATCCTTTAAGAAAATTCTGGGCATCTCCAGTGAAGGTTTTGAAGATAGAATTATGGAGTTGCTTCAATCAATTGAAGAGAAGAAGACAACAAAGTGGAGATAAAAGGAAAAGTAAAGTAACCAACAGAAAAGGTGCAAGAGAGCTCAAAAAATCTGCACTACTCAATCTCATATGATAAAGGAGCACAAGAAGAAGACCAAGGAGCACAGCAAGCAGATTATGGTGAAGGAAGAATTGGAGAACCTTTACTTTTGTGTCATAAATGAAGCCAAAACTTCTCAGCTGGAATGTTAGAGGTTGTTGTGGGTTAGACAGAAGAATGTTAATAAGATCCTCTATTAAAGAGTGGCATCCGAATGTAGTTAGTCTGCAGGAAACCAAGCTTAGCACAGTAGATGATCTGACTATGATATCACTGTGGAGTGGTGGCAGGATTAAGTGGGTTGCTCTTAATTCTATAGGTGCCTCAGGGGGGATCCTGGTTATGTGGGATGATTCGAAGCTGAAGCGATCGATTCAGAACTTGGGTCACATTCTATCTCCTGTTTGTTTAAGCACACAGAGGAAGATATGTCCTGGTCTTTTACTGAAGTTTATGGGCCTGTTGATCTTAATCTGAAAACTGATTTTTTGGAGGAAATTGGAGCATCAGCGTTTAGGTGGAATGTTCCATGGTGCATGGGTGGTGACTTCAACATGGTTAGTAACATTGAGGAAAAATGGAAATGTACAAGGAGAACTAAATGTATGAAGATGTTTTCTGATTTCATTGATGATCTCTGTTGCATAGACTTGCCTTTAGGAGCATGCAAATTCACCTGGAGCAATAGCAAGAGCAAATCTAAAATTGATTGATTCCTTGTGTCCAATGAATGGGAGGACTTATTCCCTGAAGTACCCAAAAAACCTTATCCAGATTGATCTCTGATCATTTCCCAATTATGTTGGATGGGGGAGGAATAAAAAGTGGGCCAAAACCTTTTAGGTTTGAGACTGTGGTTACAAGCTGCAGGATTCAAAGATATGATAGCAGAATGGGGGAAGAACTATCATTTTAATGGTTCAGCAAGCTTCATACTGATGCAGAAACTGACTTGCCTCAAAGCTGACTTGAAGAGATGGAACAATGAAATCTTTGGAAGACTGGAACATCAAAAACTTCAACTTGACAAAGATATTCAAAGTATGGATGTAATTGATGATGAAGGTAATCTCAATGATTCAGACAGAAGCATCAGGGGAAGTAAGATCTGGGAACTTAACAATTTAATTCGAATGGAGAAAATTAGCTGGAGACAAAAGTCAAGAGTTACATGGCTTAAGGAGGGGGATAGAAACACTAAGTTTTTTTCACAAAATGGCTTCTACAAACAAAAGTAGAAGCTGGATTGATAGATTAAGGATAAATGGAACAGTCACTGAAGATCAGGGAGAGATTAGACAAGGAATATTGAGCTATTACCAGCAACTTTTTGAGGAAGCGGAAGTGTGGAGGCCAAAGGTGGATGGTCTGAATTTTTCTCAGATTAATACAGCTGAAGCTGCATAGCTTGAAGAGCTTTTTACTGAAGAAGAAATTTTCCAAGCTCTCAATAATCTTAATGGGGATAAAGCACCAGCTCCTGATGGCTGGATGATGACTTTTTTTCAAAGCTGCTGGAGAATTTTTAAGGATGACTTACTGCAGTGTTTCGCAGAATTCCACAGAACCAGCAGATTTGTCAGAAGCATTAACTCTACTTTCATTGCTTTAATTCCCAAGAAAGCTGGTGCAGTGGATATTAAAGATTTTAGACCTATAAGTCTAGTTGGAGCAGTTAACAAAATTTTTTCCAAGGTCCTAGCTAACAGACTGAAGGGAGTCCTGGATTCTCTAATTTCTTCCTCTCAGAATGCTTTTGTAATAGGAAGGCAAATTTTGGATGCTATTTTGGTAGCAAATGAGCTCCTAGACTCAAAGTTAAAGAATAAAGTTTCTGGTATTGTTTGTAAGCTGGATATTGAGAAAGCCTTTG
This sequence comes from Sideroxylon spinosum, assembly GCA_003260245.2. NCBI lineage: Eukaryota > Viridiplantae > Streptophyta > Magnoliopsida > Ericales > Sapotaceae > Sideroxylon > Sideroxylon spinosum. The sequence continues at coordinate 9,471 of QLOD02182329.1, forward strand.
ATCATGTCAATTGGAATTTCTCACTTTACCTATTAAGCAGAATGGGATTTGGCAACAGATGGTGTCAATGGATAAAATGGTGTATATCCACTGTTAGATTTTCTATCCTGATAAATGGAACACCCGAAGGTTTCTTCTCTTCCATCAGAGGACTACGGCAAGGAGATCCTCTTTCTCCTTTCCTATTTATTCTAGTCATGGAAGCTCTCAGCAGGATGTTGCAGCAAGTGGAAGCAGCAGGCTTAATTGAAGGATTCCCAGCTAACAAATCTGATTGTTCTACTTTCAAGATATCTCACCAGCTGTCTGCTGATGATTCCATTTTTTTTGTGGGGCTGATCTGCTGCAATTGGGTCATTTACGCAGCACATTATTGGGATTTGAGACTGTCACAGGATCAAAAATTAACCTTCAAAAATCAGAACTAATGCCAGTTGGAAATCTGGCTGGTCTGCAGGATTTGACAGCTATTTTGGGTTGCAAGATAGGCTCTCTTCCTACAACTTATCTTGGTTTGCCACTTGGAGCTCATTTCAAATCAAAAAAAAAAAAAAATCTGGGATCCTGTTTTGGAGAAATGTAGGACCAGATTGGCTAATTGAAAAAACAAATATCTGTCAACTGAAGCTAGGGTCACTTTGATTAAACGTGTTTTATCTAGCCTACCAACTTACTTTCTCTCTTTATTTACAGCCCCAGCCTCTGTTATCAAGGAAATAGAGAAAATGGAAAGAGATTTTCTTTGGGGAAGAAGTGAGGAGGTTTTCAAACACAGCCTTATGAAATGGAAGACTGTTTGCCAACCTTTTGAAGCTGGTGGAGTGGGCTTTAAACAATTAAAACTCAATAATAAAGCCTTGCTGGGGAAATGGCTCTGGATATACGTAAGAAGAAAACAGCCTCTGGAAAAAGCTGATAGCATTCAAATATGGTGAAGATTTTGGAGGATGGTCCTCTAACTCTATTTCAAGCTCTTACGGTTCTAGCATTTGGAAAGTAATAAGAGAGATTTGGACGACTTATAGCAACTATATCACATGGGAAACAGGTAAAGGTGAAAGAATTTTGTTTTGGAAACAGGATTGGTTAGGAATTGGATGTCTTTTGGGCCCGTTTGACAACGCTGTCGTTTTTCTGTTGTTGTTTTTCTATTGCCGTTTTCTGTTTTGTGTTTTCTGTTGCTGTTCTTTTTTCTAAAATGAAAACTGAAATTGTGTTTGGTAATGCAGTTTTGTTTATAATTATTAATTTTTTTATTTTCATAAAATATTTAATTTTATTAGTTTCTA
>QLOD02182338.1:0-10758 GCA_003260245.2 Sideroxylon spinosum
AGTATAAATGTTGACAATGGAAAAACGTTTAATTCCTAATTCTATTTGAATTGAAAGTGTAATTGGCGTAGACTTGGAATCCTCACTGGAATCAACCTCCTAGAATCACGTTTGTTCATGCCGTCAGCGTATATATATACAATCATATGTTCACGCCGAGAAAAGTAATTCGGTAGAGAGAAAAAAAAAAAAGGGAAAAGAAAAGTGGCAGCAGCTTGGCAGTGGTACTGTATTAGTTTAAAGCATTGTTTCTCGTTTTTCTTCTATAAATTTAATTGAGTTAGGAGGTGAAGTTAAATAAAAATTAAATTTATTATGCATGGTTTTATTTGGTGAGTCTTCGTAATTATTTGGTTTTATTATTGCATGATAAATTGCATGATTGCGGTTGTCTTACGGATTCGAAAAATAAGTATAAATTGATGTTGATCATGACAAATTATATTTGAGTTGTTACAAAAACTTTAAATTTTTAAAATTTGTATCTTATTGTGGAATCTTTAATAAGAATGATTTGTATGGTCCGATTACAGTGATAAATGAGGAAGGGACCGCGGCATCGACGTCGGGGTACAGTGTTAAATAGGCAAGGGTCCTCACACTCTCTTGGATAAGTGAGGGGTAAGGAAGCTAGTCCAAAATAGAAGGTTAAGATTAGGTACTTGGAACATTGGGAGCCTAACTGGAAAACTTATGGAAGTGGTGGATATAATAGAAAGGAGACGTATCTCAATTACTTGTTTGCAAGAGACAAGATGGGTAGGACTAAAGAGATTGAGAGGACTGGGTATAAGTTATGGTATACGGGACTTAATAGATCAAGGAATGTGGTCGGTATAGTAGTAAACAAGGAGTTAAAGGAAGATATAGTTAATGTAAAACGCTCTAGAGATAGGATTATTGCGATTAAGCTAATGTTAGGACAAGACATAGTAAACGTAATTAGTACTTATGCTCCCCAGGTGGGCTTAGGAGATGGACATAAGGAGAAGTTTTGGGAAGACTTGGAAGGAGTGCTACTAGAGATACCCTAAGGAGAGATGGTTTTTATAGGAGGAGATTTGAATAGTCATGTAGGACGAGACATAGATGGATATATAGGATTACATGCGAGATATGGATATGGTAATAGAAATGAACAAAGAAAAGATATTCTGGAGTTTACAGTGGTTTATGATCTGATGGTGACGAACACCTTTTTTAGGAAGAGAGAAGAACATTTGGTGACTTATAAGAGTGGCTTCTCAAGGACACAAATTGATTATTTCTTAACTAGGAAAAAAGACTCCTTAGTTTGTAAAGATTGCAAGGTTATACCGGGAGAGAGCTTGACTTTCCAATATAGGTTATTGATCATAGATGTGCAACTCCAAAGGTAGACTAAAAAAAAGAAATTGTATAGATGCTCAAGAACTAAATGGTGGAACTTGAAAGGTGATAAGCATTAGTAGTAAGGGAAAGAGTACTAGAGGAAGACGTTTGGGAGGGTAAACGAGAGTGCAAATAATATGTGAGATAAGGTAGCAGAGTGTATTAGGAGGGTAGGGAAAGAAGTCTCAGGAGAATCCAAAGGGGGTGCTCCGGTGCAGAAAGAGGCGTGATGGTGGAGCGAGGCTATCTAAGAAAAGATAAGAGTTAAAAGAGAGCGTTTTAAATCTGGGCAAAGGGATCGAAATGAAGTGAACTTAGAGAGGTATAAAGAAGTAAAAAGAGAAACCAAAAAGGTAGTTAGGAGGCTAAGACACAGGCATATGAGGAGTTATATAGGCGACTCGACACTTAGGAAGGCGAAAGACAGATATTCAAGCTTGCTAAAGCCAGAGATAGGCAGACCAAAGACTTAAATCAAGTTAGATGCATTAAGGATGGGGATGAAAAGGTGTTAGTAAAGGAAGAGAAGATGAAGGAGTATTGGAAGAGCTACTTTTATAAGTTATTTAATGAAAACAGTCGTAATGATATACAATTGGGGTTTCTTACCACTTCTAGCGAAGAAGCGAATCATATGTTTTATAGGAGAATTAATAGAGAGGAAGTAATAGAAGCACTGAAAACGATGAAGAATGGGAAAGTGGTTGGGCTAGATAGTATCCTTATTGAGGTTTGGAGGTGCTTGGGGAGGATGTCATAAGTTGGTTGACAAAACTTTTTAATGTAGTGCTAAAGGGCAAGAAGATGCTTGATGTATCGAGGAAAAGTATCCTTGTACCCATATACAAGAACAAATGAGATATTCAGAACTGTGCGAACTACCGCAGGATTAAATTGATGAGCCATACGATGAAATTATGGGAGAGAGTTATTGAGAGACGACTAAGAAGGATAAAAAACGTTTCAGAGAATCAACTTAGCTTCATGCCTGGGAGATCAACCATGGAGGCTTTCTTTCTCCTAAGGAGGTTAATGGAACAATATAGAGAAGGTAAAAAAGATTTACACATAGTGTTCATTGATTTGGAGAAAGCATATGACCAGGTTCCTAGGGAGATTCTATGGAAAGTATTGGAAAAGAAAAGAGTGTGTATCGCATATATTGAGATAATAAAGGACATGTATGATAGAGCCGTGACATAAATACGGACGACTGGCGGAGAGACTATAGAATTTTATTATCACGATTGGTCTACACCAAGGCTCAGTGTTAAGCCCGTACTTATTTACTCTAGTTATCAATGAGATTACAAGGCATATTCAGGATAAGATGCCCTGGTATATGCTATTTGTAGATGACATTGTCTTAGTAGATGAGACGAGCGAAGGAGTGAATGCTAAGGTAGAATTGTGGCAGAAAACGTTAGAAGCAAAAGGGTTTGACTAAGTAAATGTAAAACAGAATATATGGAATGTAATTTTTGCCAGAGTAGGACAACTGGGGATATAGAAGTAAGTTTGGGTACACAAAAAATTGTAGAGAAAGAAAACTTTAGGTATCTTGGATCTATGGTGCACTAGGATGGAGGGATTGATATTGATGTAAGGCATATGATTCAGGCTGGGTGGACGAAATGGAGGAGTGCTTCTGGGGTCTTATGTGATCGAAAAGTCCCTCTCAAGATCAAAAGAAGGTATTATAGGGTGGCGGTAAGACCTGCGTTATTGTATGGATCAGAGTGTTGGACAGTAAAGTATAATCATATTCAGAAGATGGCAGTTGCAGAGATAAGAATGTTAAGATAGATTGTGGGATCACAAGGAGAGACAAGATTAGAAATGAGGAGATTAGGGGCATAGTGAAGAAAAAATAAGAGAAAATCATTTAAGATGGTTTGGCCATGTTAGAAGATGTCCAATTGAGGCATCAGTTAAAAGATATGAGAACATGGAGATTACTAAGAGTAGGAGTAGGAGAGGGAGAGGGAGACCTAAGAGAAGCTGGAAAGAAACTATTAGATATGACCTTGTCTTTATGGATCTAATGGAGGACATAGCTCTGAGTAAATTTGATTGGCGTCGTCAAATTCATATAATCAATCCCATCTAGTGGGAAAAGATTTAGTTTGGTTTGGTTTGGTTATTGATTTTTTTGTGATTTTGGTTTTGGAATGAGAGAGGTACCGGGAAAAATAGTTGGTACTGAAAACTCTGTTGGTGAAAGACCAAGATCCTGCTCGGGGTTAGGTATCGTGTCCAGTAGACTAGTAACTTATGAAACATTGATGCGTTGATATTTTTGGTATCTTATGGCTGGGGTATAGGTTGACCGGATAGCGGTACCTAACCCAATAGTTGAGAGTGCGGTTTTGTTAAAATAATTTATTTTATTTTATTTTGTGTTCAAAATATTTAAGTTTAAATATTTTTGATATGTGATGTATGTTGGCATGGCACAATAAAGATTCATGTTAGGACACTCATGCATGATTTATTTATTTTTTATTTTCTTTGAGTACCAATGGATTTTTTTTATATTGTACTAAGCCCCTACAACTTTAGATGCAAGTATGAGTGTGGCATCGGACAAGGGTTGTGATGGGATTGCTTAGGCGGTGTAGATATTTTGAATAACTCGTAAATTATATTCTGGGGAGAGAGCTACACAATTATTTAGTTTATTTATTGTTTTGATTGAATTTGGATTATTGCATAAGTCTTAGTTTGGGAGACTAGAGATGGAACTTTTGTTTATCTAAATTTAGAGATTGTTAGTTTACTTTCATTGAATATAATTGGCTTTGATTAGTTTGGATTGATGGTTTTGATGTTTATGATTATTTGTTCATGCTTCTGGGTTTGGGAAAGATTCGGATGTGTGTGAATTTCTTAATTTATCACCGTATCCAATCTCAATTTACATTAAATTTAATCAAATTAATATATAATATTGATAAAACTTAGGCTGGTTTAGAAGATGGAAAGTAGTCAACAGTTTTTCTGAAGAAAGTATAGGTATCTTGTTTATCCACTTTTTGATGCTATGATCTAACAATTTGGACTAAGTAATACTTCCATTTAGTAGAATCAAATTAAAAACCCTCAAAATTTCCCATGAAAAAAATTGTAAACGACAATAACACACATTCACAATAGATTTTATCCATCAAAGATTATAAAACTGGACTAATTTGGATTCATATGGGCATAAAGTGCGTTTCATGTGTCTGTATATTTTTTTATATGTGTAAATTTTAAAATAAGTTAACAATGAAAATAGAAAGTTTTATTTTAAAAAATAAATCTACATTTTTTTTTTAAAATCAATGGTAGTTTCAAAAACCCACTTTCACCTTCTAGAATATAATTGCATCACAGACCTAATAATTTGCTGTAATAGATTAATTTAGTCTGTCTAAATACTTAAAGTAAGTGCTCCACTTTTAAAAGAATTTTATAAATAAGAAGAAACAGAATAAGAAAACAGTACCAATAAAAAGACTGAAGGGGTAATTTTTATATTAAATGACTTAACTTGATTTACAAATAATTAGAAGTTTTATCTCTTAAAACTTTAAAAATTAAAAAATTAAACTAAAACTTTAAAAATTAAAAAATTAAAAATTTAAAAGATAAGGGATTAATAAATATAAATTCATATTTTCATTATCTTCTTATTATTTAAGTCTGACTTTTTTTCTTCAAAATTAGACCGTGTGTCATTGCGTTTGAGCGATGGACAGGCATCTCTCTTGTGTCTAGTTCTAAAACAAAAAAAATTAACATATTAGAAAAGTATTCCACACCTTAGTTTTAGAACCTGTTCTCCAATTTTGCCTCCACTGTAATGCAAAGCATTTGTTTGTAAGATTCACGAGTGTGTATTTGGAAGTATTGCTGACTTAACATTTAAGTTTCGGCATAACAAAGCTTGCACCATCTTTTCGCACTTAGGTGCACAGATGACAATGATCCTTTTACTTCTTCAAAAAAAGAAAAAAACTTGGCATCTGGGTAGCAGACCTAAGAAAAGATGGTCAATCTCTCACATTGATGTAAACCTTGCTCAGAATAATCAGTAAGATTATTGCAGTTTTCCAAGGGTCTCAAACTAAACAAACTGTGTCATGTGATCCCTTACCACCACCCCTGTATCTCATCCTAGATTGTCATTAACAATTTTTAATTGCCCAAAGCGTACTGACCAAAAAGAATGAAAACTTATTGGCTGACAATAATGAAAATTCAAAGTTGAAATCATGTATCTAAACTATAGAAGTACGAGGCAAAGTTCAGATGGATTTCAAAGCATTAATGTACTTTTTCTAAATAGTTCTAACTTAAAATTTTTTTCTTTTTTTTTAAAATGTCTTTTTCTTTATTTCTCAATGATTAATCTCTTCAGAATATTGCCACTATGTAATGTGGAATCCTTTTAGTATTCTTATCGCTTGTGTGAATTTGTATACATCTCCAATTGAAAATATGGTCATTATGTTATCTTTTAAAGAAGCATGTATATGAAAGGAACTATTATTCTTTGCCTTATATTAGATTATAATATTTTTATGCATTGTCGCATGAATCCCTTTGTAATATAATTTCTAAAGAAAGTTTTTGTTTTTATGCACAAATATAAAATACAAATTTTACAAGAATAGATAGGCGCAATGTACGTGCAATTTGTGTAAAGTGTTTACATGTGTTATTACATTGTTTTCGTCTTTAACAGCTGCTTGAAATGAAAGTATTATTCACAATGCATTGCCCACAACAGCTTTATTTTTTACATGGTAAAGAATACATCAAGCAAGCAAAGTTGAATAAAAAATTGGCAAAAAAAATAAAAAATTAAAAACAGGCTAACCTGTAGCATAAATTCAAGCTATAAATAATATGTTACCTGCAGATGTTTGAAGCTCAAACTAAGTCATTTTTCAGGATGCATTTTTGAGGTATCAAGCATCAAATATAAATGACAGCATTATAATTTTTGAACACCATTCAAGCCCTTCAATCATTCATATGCTGATCATCAACATCCTGAAATATCATTGTAGTGCAGAGAATATGAGTAAACCACTCAAAGAGAAGCCAACCAATCACAAGTTCAAGAAGCTAAAGTCATATCATTGCCAACCAAAGGGAACATAGTTCATCAAAATTCAAATTGAGCCATTCCAAACTGTATGATGGAGCTGACACAAATGAGGGGAAAACCCAAATAAAAATTGAAGGCAGGAAATAATGACTACGGATTTCTAAAGTGCATCTCAATAGATCAATCAATAAAATAAAACAAACTTGACTTACTTCAAACATACAGAGACTAAACAAAACAGTATCCAAGACAATAGTACAGATAGTCGCTTACACTTTAAGCAGTTGCCTAAAATGATTTTAATTTTTTAAAATTCCAATTTTTTCATAACTACATGATTTTTTTTTTTTATTTCGAAGCATTATATATATATATATATATTGCTGAATGTGACTAACATGTCAAAAAGTTATCAAACAAAAATGCAAAATCAAATTTTGATAAAAAAAATGATATACAAAAAAAAAAACTAGTAAATTAATGGTTCCAAACGGGAGAGGATACATTTGAGACAAGAAATCTGCACACCATTAGCTTGATGGGCTCATGAAAAGATGAATTAATTATCTAAACTATTATAACAACCTAATAGTAGAATAGTTGGTGAAATCATATATGGTACTATTTGGAGTGTTATCATACTTCAACATCCTCTAAAATCTTTTAAAATTTATTTATTTTTTATTTTATTGTACACATTACAAACTCACATTTTATCTCACTTTTTATTATTCCAAACACACCCAATATGATAAAGTCAATTAATTGGTGAAATATTCTTTAACCTTTAACCATTGATAATCATCCATAACTTTTAAGTTTATAAATAATATTTAAAATTTTATAAGTTATTTAAGTAATCTTTTTGTGTACTTTGGTTAAGAGGGATAACCTCTAAGTACTTTTATGATAGCATAAAATTCTAATTAATTTGTATAAATGACTCAATTGAGGATTGATGAGCGTGGGTTCTTTTTCTCACAAACAAGTTTTAAAGTCAACTTATAATTTCTTTCTTTCTTTTTCCTTTTTTTTTTTTGTTTGGAGAACTTATTAAGTTGCGTAGATTAGGACGATAGCGTTAAAATTAACATATAAGATCATAAAACTCTTATCCCAGTTTTGATTTTTAATTTTGTCAGTAAAATGTAAACATAAATCTATTTGTACGTCTACGTTTATTTTAAGTAAACAAATAAAATAAAATAAAATTCAATGTGTTGATAAATTAATGTTTTAAAATTTTTCTCATTTTCTTAAATGGGAAAATAAACTGAAACTTTTAGTTTTTTTAAACTTCATTTTATTTTCCAATATTTAGTTCTCTGTAGTAAATTCGAAATGTATAATCATAGTATATAAATCAATGCACTGTAATTAACAAAAGGGTATATTATGGGGAAAAAAAAAAAATCAGAGACTAAGAATAATTCAGTTTAAGACAAAGAACCTCGCTGCCCAAAAAAATAAAATAAAATAAAGTAAAATAGAATAAATAAAAAATAAAAGAAGAACCTGATATAACACTAACACCCCCACGGATAAAGAGGCTGAAGAGCCGTTTTTGTGCGGGAATCATCCCATTCCAGAGATTCCCACCATTCTCTACTTCCTGTAATAAATTCAAGATCAGGTGGGGGTGATGCTTGTTGCTGGCAGCCATCCGAGTGCAAACAAGAGAGAGGTAACCTCCTTAACATGGGACAATCCTTTACTCGAATTTCTTTCAGAGATCTACAGATCATTATGCCCTTGTGCATGCTCTCTAGTCCCGGTAGAATATTCAGATTTGGGAGCGTGATTGTTTTTCTACTCGACTCAACTGCTTCATCCACTATTATCTCCTTCACATCCTCACAGTCATACATCTCAGGAGACTTGAGGTTTGGGAAGTATTTATCCAACAACATGACAGGGAATATACTCTTGAGGCCGGAACATCCACCGATCCGCAACGCCTCAAGTTTAAAGGAAACGTGATTTGGTGGAACAACTCCGCGGAAAAGTACCGCAAGATTGGGTAAGTAACCATGTCTTAATTTGACGAGACTTCTCAGTGGGATCTGGCAATTTTATGAGGAGGAGGAGGATGATGGAGTTGAAAAGATGAATTCGTTCCCATCGCAATGGATTAAATTGAGTTCTCTTATATCTCCGGCATCCTTCCATGGAATATGTGATGACCTAACGTTATCATAGAATTTGTCCAGAATTCCTAACCTCTCTATGTTGTTTGGGAGCACTGGTCGATCCACGACATTTCCATGCATTTCGTCCCAAACATCTTTCCCAATGTCTTCAAAATCACCCCCCAACAACGATGAAGACGAGATTTCACATGAAGGTGGTACTTTTCCAATCTGTGGAATCGCTTGGATTTTAGATAGCTGTTAATTAAGCTCCTGTCCATTCTCAAACGATGCACCAACAACTTCCAATTCACTCAAGCACAAGAGATCTTCTGCTAACACACTTGCTTTTGATTGATCAATCCGAAATCGTTGGAGTTTGGAGAGCCTGTGCAACTTCCAACAAGGAAACGCCTTTAGTTTCTCGGTTTCGAAGATGTTTCGAGATTTCCGAGATTAATCAATTCTTCACGACCTTGTGGTGTTTCCTGAATTTGACTCCCGCACAGATCCATCTCTTTCAATTCCTTAAGTTTCTCCAGCGACGGCACGTACTCTAGTTGAAAACAATGCCCAGCTAAGAGTGCGTGCAAATTCTCCAAGTTAGAGATGGATGCTTGTGTATCTCAAATCGAAAACCTGCAGATATTGGACAAGGAAAGAATTCAGAATAACATTTAGATAGAAAGAGAGATTGATAAAAGATATAGATTCTGAAATGATATTGAGATAAGAGTGAAGTACAGTTCAAGTACCTTAAGTTGGGACATAAGTGAAAACAAAGAAATCGGGAATAACACAAAGGTAATAATTCCGTTGTAATATTAAGGTGGTGAGTAAATGACACATAGATGGACTAGAAGGAAGAAGACTTATTTCGTTGTACATTAAGGAAGTCTTCTCTGGGTTTTGAGACCAAATGTCAAAGGGGACTTGTCTTGATATTTGGTCGCCAGCATGAACGACGAATCGAGGACTAACAGATGTTATTTGGAGAGACATATCTCTTATCAAATCATGCATCCTTACGTATCTTTCATTTTCTTCATCATTTATCCCAAATGGTAATTGGTATCTCTCCAACAGGTCATTCAATATAGAATGACCCCCCGTCAAACATTGCTTCTATGCTACCCATCTCATCTATTAAGCCCTCCATGGTCCAATACTCTATTAGCTCTTAGGGATTTCCTAGTCTTCTGGATACATCGCACAGTACAAGAAACACTTCTGGAACTTTTCGTTCTTTAGGCGACTATAACTAAATTTTAGCAACTCAAGTACATCACGTTCATCATCCCTAATCTCTTTTCTTGAGATTTTACACAATTGCTCTCTCCAAACATGCAAGTCCTCTTCTTTTTTCATATTTCTAACAACTGTAATAATGATGAGGAGTAGACGCGTAGATTCTTTGGCAACTGTTTTTGCAATGTCTTTCACTTTTGGAGCTAACTTATCTTCAGGAAGTGCAATTGTTTCCGTAAATGGATCCTTTGCTTATTATTCAGTGCGAAGTTCTACTTCGATAGGTGCACAATTCATTCTTGTACACACTTTTTTTGATTGTTAGTTAAGATTAATGTAACGTTGCTTGACTTTGACACACCAATCTTGTCCAAATGAAATGGTTCCCATACATCATCCAAGTTAAGAAGATACCTCTTTAAGGAAAGCATGGTACATAATTCTATTCCTCAATCCATATCATCCTAAGATCTCCAACGATTAGGCATTTTTTGAGGATCCAATTTCATAGCTGATGGTTTAGTAAATTCGTCTCCTCCGGATGGTCCAATCCCAACCTAGAACTCTATCTAAAACACCGGTTTAGTATTTGTCAAAGAGCCTCCGATATTTAAATTAGCAGGAGAATTCAGTATAAGCTTCAAGAGGGTTTTAGTCAGATAAAGATGATGTTCTACCTGTGAGTTATGAAGTGATAATATATATGTATATATATATATGAAACCTTACGTGGAGTATTATGGATGAATTGCTTATAACTGAGTCATCTTTTTCCTCCAATAAGATGAGGACACCTGTATCGTCGATCCCCAAGCTGGTCACCGGTTAGTCATGTTGTGTGTGTTTCCAAATCCCACATTGAAAATATAGAATAGGAAACATAATGTAATGAGCTTATAAATATGAAGT
>QLOD02182355.1:0-10758 GCA_003260245.2 Sideroxylon spinosum
AGTAAGAGAGTAATCTTAGTTAACTTCATTTAATAGGTATTTATAGAATGTTTTAAAATATTAATTTATTTATTATATTATTACATTTTCAAAAATTTTAATTAAAAGTTTTTATATTTAAGAAAAATATAAGAATAACAATGAAGCAAAAAATAAAAAAACATACCTCACATTAGGTTAGGAAATCTTTGATTCCTAGCTAAAAAGAAAAAAAATTCCTCTCTTTTCCTCTCCCGTTCAACTCCCCACGCTCATTTCCCCGCACCCTAATAGAAGCCAAAGCATTCCTTCGCAACATTGAGAATCACTCTCCCTCAATTGCTTTTATTATTTTTTTCTTTTCTTCTCTCAAAGACTTTTGTTTGGAACCTGTGGAAGAGAAGTGAAAAAGTGAAAAAGAACTGCTTTTTACTTCTCTCTTCCTCCCCAAATCAAACATTGTGAAAATCTAGGTGGAGAGACAGCGGAGAGAGAGAGAGAGAGAGAGAAGTGTTCATGAGCCAGGTCGAAAAGGTCAAGGTCTTTCCATCGCCATGTTTCAGTCCAACAATCAGGTATGTCTTTCTCACCCTTGGTTAGGGTTTAACATTTCTTGTTACCAATTCTTCAAAATTTCTCGGAGGAAAAAAAAAAGAAAATTATATGCCTCTTACTTTGTATTTTACTTTTATTTTGTTTTTGTGATTCGTTTTGCGTATGAGCAATGGTCTGAGATCCATGAAGTTCTTTGGGTTTTTCTTTTTTTTCTTCAAATTTTTGATTTTTAGGAGTATTTCCATGTTGGGTTTATGAAGCGAGCTATATATATATATATTTATATTTATGGAATAGAGTTCATATAGTTTAGCATTTTTTGAAGTGTGATATGAGGCCCAATATGATTTTTGAAAATTAATTAAACTGAATATATGAAACCCTCAATTTTTTTTAACACGATATCCCACAAATATTGAGAAATTTACGCTCGCGCGTGCATGCGTAAAATTAATTAATAAATAGTTTAATTAAAATTTTTTTTCTACTACTATGATACTCTGCATTATAGCTCCAATGTTTGTTTAAATGGAGTTGTCTAAAAATGTTTGTTGTAGCATTTAAGGTAATTTGGACCATCACTTTCTCCCTATAACATTATTACCATTATTTAGTTCCTGTTGCATGTATTAGGTTACTCTTAGTTTGCACATGGTGGCCTCTAAATGGCAGTTGCTTTGTCTGATATTGACCGTCTATAGCATGGAGGAGAGAAGTCTCAATTATTGGACTTACTGGAGTGACAAAAAGTGAGATAAATTATGAATTCGTAATTCGAGCAGTGAGATAAAAAAGTGAATAACTTTTAGAGTTTTTTTTCAGTATTTTTCACCGTTTTTCTGTTTTCTCTGTTCTATTACCATATTTGAGTGCTCAAAGTATTTTGTTTCTTTTGCATTGCAAGTTTTAAATTTGCACAGAAAGTTCCCTGCATAGTCTAAACTTTTTACTGTGTATTTCTTACACAAACTGAGGATTCCTTTTCCCAGAAATTTTTTGCACAGTATATTTCTAGCATTGTAATTTCTGCCCATAAAAAAAAACTGCATTTTCTGTAATGTATTTTCTGTATTGTAAAATTCCAGTATTGTATTTTCTACACTGTAAAATTTTTTGCACAAAACATTATGCACTATCTTATTTGTACAGCATTTTCTGTAATATTTTTTTTTTGCCAATTCCTATAATTTCTTTTTTCTATGTTTTGCATTTTCTGTCCAGTGTACTTGAAACACTTTTATCACTTTTTGTTAAGTTGTTTGCACCATTTTCTGTTTAAAGTACACTGTTTTATTCAGTTTGTAAACATTTTTATTGCATTACTTTGTTGTGCAAACTTGTGAGGGGTTAATGGTAGTCGAGCTGGTTTTTGGGACAATTGTTGTGACTGTAATTTTAGTATGAATTTATTTATAGAATTTTGAATTTTGCATGGCAGAAGACATTATGAGCGGGGAAGCCATTCTAATTGAATTTTTGCATGGTGGAAGTCATTTTCGGCAGGGGAAGCTAGAAAGGTTTGAAAAACTTATCTTTTATTTTTATTTTTTTACGTAAGCTTGCTGAATTTTTAATTAATTTTCACAAACGTTTTTCAATGATATTAATAATAATTTTTTATTTCGTAATAGGCAAGTTAACATGGATAGAAGTTGGATAAATGAATGGCGTAGGTTTGGTAACAAGTATATCAATGGGGTTAGGTCATTTATACAGTTTACACGTGATCATCTTCTTAATAGTTCGACGATTGGTGTCTATGTCAAAAATGTCGAAACTTAGGGAAATTTTTGAATTTAAAGATAGTTGAGAACCACTTGTATGTGAATGGAATGATGGATACTTATACAAGATGGGTACACCATGAAGAAAAAAATGGGCGATCACGCTAATAACAATCAGTCTGTTAATAATGAGAGAATGATATATGATGGAGAAGGGGGAGGAGGAGGAGGAGAAGAAGAAGAAGAAGACGACAATATTATAGAAGCAATGCACGATATTCGTCAAGGAATGTTTATGGACACACAAAGTAGTGAAGCTTCTTCCAATCAAATGCCTAATCAAGACATTTTTGGTGAGTTGTTCAGAGAAGCATAACGTGAACTATACCTTGGTTGTACCAAGTTCTCAAAACTTTCATTTGTTGTTAAATTGCTACATTTAAAGGTGTTGAATCAATGGAGCATTCGATCGTTTAATATGTTGTTAAATTTGTTGAAGGAGGCTTTTCCTGAAGGCGAGACACTTCCAAAGTCTCATTTTGAGTTAAAATCACTGTTGCGTGATGTTGGATTGGGTTATGAATCAATTCATGTCTGTAAGTATGAGTGTGCATTATTTTGGAAAGAGCACGATGATAAAAGTAAGTGTCCTGTATATGGTGAGTCAAGATGGAAAGTGAATGATGGCAAGGGTAAGCAAGTACCGCATAAGATTTTGCGATACTTTCCACTTAAGCCTAGATTGCAGAGATTATTTGTGTCAAAACAAAGCGCAGAAGATATGCGGTGGCATGCTACAAAACGTGATGAGGACATAGATATGCTGAGACATCCAGCTGACTACCCAGCATGGAAGGAAATGGATGAAATATATCCTGAGTTCTCTTCTGATTGTCGAAATGTACGGCTTGGGTTGGCTAGTGATGGATTCAATCCATTTGGAAGTATGAACAACAATTACAGTATGTGGCCAGTGGTTCTTGTTCCTTACAATCTACCCCATTGGATGTGTGTGAAGGAACCATATCTCATAATGTCCCTTTTTATACCTGGCCCTAATGCTCCAGGGAAGGATTTTGATGTGTATCTTCATCTATTGATTGATGAGTTAATACAATTATGGGATGGTGTACCTACTTATGATGCCTTTGCTGAAGAGACCTTTCATATACGTGCTGCTGTTCTGTGGACTATAAATGATTTCCCTGCCTATGCTTACTTGTCTAGATGGAGAACTAGGGATTACATGGCATACCCAACATACAACAAGGATGCCTCTTCCTTTGGATTAAGAAGTAAGATATATTATATGGGTCATTGTCAATATTTTTCGCATAATCATAATTGGCAAATATAAAGCCTTTGATGGTAAATCAAAACTTCGATATAGGCCTAAGGAGGTTTCAGGTGATGATATCCTAAAATAATTGCGACATGTTAAAGGCGATAAACTTGGAAAGCACCCGAATAATAAGAAATGGAAGCGTGAGGCAGAATAATTGAATTGATCAAAGAAAATTTAATTTTGGGAGCTGCCGTACTGGCATAAATTGAAATTGCAACATAATCTCGATGTGATGCATATTGAGAAGAACATATGCGACAATTTACTTGGCACATTGCTAGACATCAGTGGGAAGACGAAGGATACTGTAAAGGCTAGACAAGATTTAGCTGATATGGGTATACGTCCTGAATTACATTTGGTCCCGGATGGTTCAAGTCTTGTGATACCCCCGGCAATATTCACTTTGTCACCGCAGGAAAAACTTGGCTTTTGTGAATTTTTGAGATCAGTGAAATTCCCCGATGGGTTTGCCTCAAACATTTGTCGTTGTGTCAATGAAAAAGAAGGAAAGTTGTCTGGTTTAAAGAGTCATGATTGCCACGTGCTACTGCAACGAGTTTTACAGGTTGGAATGCGTGGATATTTGCGTAATGAGGTGTATAACGCATTGGTAGAATAATGTTTTTTCTTTAAAGAGTTATGCTACAAGCTGTTGAAAGTGAAGGTTTTTGAGCAGCTCTCTAAAGACATTGTCATAATACTTTGTAAGTTAAAACGTATCTTTTCACCCGCATTCTTCGATGTTATGGTTCATTTGGCATTACACTTACCGCAAGAAGTGATGGCTGGTGGCCCAGTGCACTATAGATGGATGTATCCAATTGAGAGGTATTTAGGTACCTTAAAGAGTTATGTAACAAATAGAGCTCACCCTAAAGGTTCGATCGCTGAAGCATATATTACGAATGAATCTCTAACATTCCTCTATAAGTATCTTCATAGAATTGAGACCAGGTTCAATCGAGAGGAGCGCAATTATGAAAGGGTAGTAGAAGGTGGAAAAGAACCTAGTTCATCAATTTTTCCACATAAAGCTCATCCTTTTGATGATCAAAAATATGTTGTCCTGTCAACACAAGACCTTCAGAACATGCATCGGTACATGCTTAATAATTGTGATGGATTGAAAAAATATCATGGGTATGTAATTAGTATGATTTATTTATTTGTTACATTAGTTTTCTATAAATGTTATGATAATTTTTAATATGTGCAATAAATTTCAGCCATCATATTAGAGAGTTGGAAACAATCAATGCATCAAACATTGACATGAGACATGAAAAAGAGTTTCCAACATGGTTTAAGGAATATGTAAGTATAACTTTAATTAAAAATCCATTAAATGTTCATTGACTTTAATTATGACATGAGTATGTATACATTGCATATGTAGGTTATAAACTTGTATCATTGTGGAGGCCTTGACGTCACAGATGAAATTTATGCTTTAGCTATTGGTCCAGGCTTTAGGGCACAAAGTTATAGTGGTTGCATTGTCAATGGAGTAAGATTTCATACAAATGAACGTGACAAGAGACGTAAAAGTCAAAATTGTGGTATCGTCGTCGAAGGGGTGCATGAAGATGATAACATTGACTTTTACGGTGTGTTAACTGATATGATTGAGCTACAATATGTAAAAGGTTTACGAGTTATCATGTTTTGATGTGATTGGTTTGACATAGACAAGAGAAGAAAGGGAATATGAACTGATAAATATTTTACAAGGCTCAATGTAACAAAGAGGTGGTATGCAAATGATCCATTTATATTATCATTTCAAGCTAAACAAGTCTTCGACATGGCTGACACCAAACTAAGGAAATAATAGCAAGTTGTGGAGAGGTTCAATCATAGACATTTGTATGATGTTCTAGAAGTAGAGTCTACTGATATGGAAGTTGAAGATGAATACCAAGAGCTTGAGTCAATTGACTTGATCCAAGTAGATGAACAAGAGATTGGGACTTTATGTAGAAATGAACTTAATCCACAAACAATAATAAATGATGGAATCGAATCAGAAGATTATGAACCGATGATATTGAGGATGAAGATGAAAGTCTCATCGAATATGCCTATGACACAAATGATGAGGAATGGGGACAAGAAGAAGATGATTACTCAGATTAATTTGTTTACTCAAAGTAACTCATAATAGTGGGTTTATTCAAGATAACGACATTGGTCTATTCCTACTCTATTATTTGAACTTGGTTTATTGAAATACCCTGTTTTAAAATTTATTTAGTGCTACTTGAACTTAGTTTTGAAAGTTTTATAAGAATTTTTTTTATTGCATAATGTATTTACAGATGGCACCAAGAAGGAATCCTAGATGGGCATAGATCAATGGAGCTAGGGGAGATGGGGGGTTAGGCGACCAGCCAACCCTGGCACCAGTAGTAGTATTTGTATAAGTCAAAATCTTATTTAATTTTTTTCTTTGCATTTTATGTATACATTTTTTTAATTGTTTTCATATTTTTAATGTAGGGTCCACATCAACCACCAGATTAGTACATGGACCCACTCAGGGCCTTGGCTTAGATCATCTTATTAAGAAGACAAAAAGACCTATGAGCATAAATGTGGACCTTGAACAGGGACAACCGCTTGATTGTGACGAGTCAGCTAAGTTGTCAAGTGAGTGTGGTATTATTACCAGACATTTTCTACCACATAATCAGCATCGATACGCTGACATTAGCGAGAGGGATAAAGAGGAGGCATTAACGCGACTTAGGGTACTAAATATCATTGTTGGTAACATATTAAATTAAAATTTAACCTCTCATATCTTTTATATTTTCAGTCGCGCATTAACATTGATGTGAGTCCTAGAAGTATGGGACGAAAGAGGGTGGAGGAAACTTTTAAGGCCCGACTGAGTGATTTATGGCACAAATGGTATAAGCAGTTTAAAAACATGATGGATGAGGGACTGAATGTGGAGAAGGTAAAAGGGCATTGCCCATCTAGTGTATTACAAGTGGATTGGGAGTGGCACATTAATAACAAATGGACAAACACTAGTTACCAGGTTAATAAAATTAACATGAACATGTATTAAACAATATGTTATAATTATGTTTTTAATATTTAACACGTGTTTTTTCTTTGCCTTTTTTTAGGAGAAATGTCTGAAAAATGCACAAAATCGGTCTCATCAGACCATTACACATTCAATGGGATCACGTGCATGTGTGCCTGCTCGTCATAGCATGGTAATTATTAGTTTACATGTTTTATTTATAACATTACCTTTTGTACTTATTTATTATTTTTTTTATAGGTGGATCCTGAAAGTAACGAACCAATTGGTTTCATTGAATGGTGAAGCAAGCACACACAACAAAAAGTAACCAATGGTGCTGCACGAAGGCAGGAGAGTTACATGTAAGTTTTTGTAATTTTTCTTAACTTTATTTTTAAATTATAGTTTGACAATTTTCTCATATTGGTCATAATAAATGTTAGGATGAGATGGTACGCGTGAGAAGTGAGCCTACTCCTGATGGCCATGATGCATTGAGTGAGGATCCTGCAGGGATGCAAGTTTTAGGGAGGAAATCTGGCTATGTACGCGGGATGGGCCATGGGCCACAGGCCCCTTCGGTTTCGAGATCCCAACTTGAAAGCGTGATGCAAAAATTGGAGCAAATGGAAGCTGAAAGCGAAGCTGAGCAAATCTTTTTTTCCAGGAAGTTTCAAGATATGGAGACGCAGCAAGCTCAGTTATTGAAGATGTTTGAAAATTTTCGCTCCTCTAGGACTACTTCTAGTTAGTTTACCTCTTTATCTCTAGGTTTAGACATTTGATAGTTTATATTAAACCTTTTGGATTTTAGTTTTGTTTATTTTAATTGTATGTAATCTTAATATTTTTATTTTATTTCGTGGATCTCATTGTTTGCCGTTGGATTTGAATGACTTTAGTATGATAATTTTATATATTTGGTTTTAATGTTGTAACAGGTTTATTTGTAGGTTTAATTTATTGTAACAAGTTTTTTTTTTTTTTTGGAAAATTAAATATTTAGAATTTTGTTTTTTTAAAACCAATACTTTTAGTGAGGAAACAAGTTCCTCGCTAAATGTATATCTTTCTCATGCCTAAAAGTTCAACTATAGGCAAGGAATATTTACTTCCTCGCCTAAAGATTATTATAAGTATAGGCAAGGAAATATGTTTCCCCACTAAAAGTCAGTATAGGCGAGGAAATAGATTTCCTTACTAAAAATAAGTATAGATGAGGAAATATGTTTCCTCGCTAAAAGTCGGCATAGGCGAGGAAAAACATTTACTCGCTAAAATCTTAGTATAGGTGAGGAAATTAATTTTCCTCACCAAAAACTATAAGTTACCAAGGATAGGCGAGGAAATCTATAAAATCTTAGTATAGGCGAGGAAATTAATTTTCCTCGCCAAAAACTATAAGCCACCAAGGATAGGCGAGAAAATCGGCGAGGAATAGATTTCGTCGCCTATAGTCTTTGGTGAGGAATAAGTAACTTTTAGAGAGGAAGATTTTCCTCGCCTATACCCATATTTCCTATAGTGTCTCCACTCACCTCAACAAATATGTTTACGAAAGGACTGTCTATAATTTGAAACATTAGCAATCAGGTCATCATATGTTTGAACCTCAAATCTTTCATTTGTTAACTAATAGGAAACCTTAAGATCAACTCCAATGTTGGATGGAACATCAACCACTTCAGCCTCACGTAGATCTGCAATCAAACCGAACCAATAGTATCTATCTGGATCAACATCCCTAATTGTAAACTGTTTATCCTTACAATGAACAATCAAATTATATAATTGAAATGTTGACATTTTACCCCTACACCTATGAAAATATATAAATCCGCATTGAAAAAATAATTACAAATTGCAATGAATATGAAGATAGCAACAAAAATTTATAATATTGTTTAACTAGAAACTAAGATGGTGCAATTTATGCTTATTAAAAATTGCAAAGAATAGAAATTAATCAATAGTTAGAATCTAAAACTGATGAATAGGGAATTGAATTGGCAACAAAATAAAAAAATAGTGACTTGAATTGGCAAAAAAATCAGCAATTAAATCAAACTTGGTTATGGAAACCACATGCCGATAAAGGCATCGAAATTCGTTACACTAAATAGACCATGAAAGGGAATGGGTTTGGTTTCTTTTGGAAATGATTTTCTATAAAGCAAGTTCAATTTAGTAACACAAATTTACCAGTCTACTAAAATAAAGGTTCACTTACTATTATTAGAATCAAAATAGGTTTACAAAGTGAGATTTAATCTTAAACTAAGTAATTACATGTTTATTACAAATTAAAAAAAATAGAAATCCATCTCCAGTTATAATCCATAATTGATGAACTGTAACTCGAATTGGCAAAAAAAAAAAAAAAAAATCAGCACACAATAACTCTAATTGGCAACAAAAATCAGTAACTAATCAAACTTGGTTATGGAAAACATATGTTGGTGAAGACATCTAAATTTGCTACACCAAATAGACCATGAAAGGCACAAGCTTGGTTTCCTTTGGAAATATTTTTCCATAAAGCAAGTTCAATTTAGCAACACAAATTTGGAAGTCTACCACATTTATTAGTAATTTATTTACCAATAGAAAGCAACTCTACAACAGGCTTATAAAGTGAGGATTCTATCTCAAGCTGTCAATAAAAATTAGTAAGTAATCTGACATTTCTTAGAAATTGCAAAGAATAGAAATCCAACAATTGGTACAATCCTAAACTAATGAACGTCAACTTGAATTGGCAATAAAAATCAGCAACGAGTTCAATTTAACATAATGTTTTTCCACAAAGTAAGTTCAATTTAGCAACAGACATATGTAATTTTACCAAAACATATATTTAGCTAGTATAATTGATACCAACACCGATTTATAATGCGAGGACTAAATCTAAAGCTGTCAACAGAAATCAGGAACTAATTTGACATTTATTGAAAGTTCCAAAGAATACAAAGCTAACAAATATAACAAAAGAGAGTAGCTTTAGAACAATTTTGAATGCATAGAAAAAATGCCAAAAAACCCCAAATAAAGCCGTAACTCAGATAAATCAAAACCAACAATTGCATAAACTATGAGAAAAACAAAACTGAAAAGAATTCTTATACCAAAACCCTAATTTGAAAAACCAAACAAACAAAAACCCGAACTCAAATAATCCTAACCCAATGATTACACAAGATGCATTATAAAATAACCCTAACATGCGGAGAAAAGCATAGGTTTCAAACCTAAAACCCTAATACAAAAACCCTGAAATGAAAACCTGAAAACAAAACCCTAAAAATACTCTAATCAGAACAAGAGGCAAGAAAATATAGAGTTGGCCAATTTCTTCTTTCGATCATCATCGTCTTTTTCTGGTTCTGAAAGGTTGATTTCTTTTTTTGATCGTAATCGGCTTCTGGGCCTGAACTCGATTGAGTGAGTATTCAAGAGTGAATGGCTCGAATAGTGCTTTAATCATTTGGGTTCATACACGGTCCTCGGTGGGTGTATTTGATGTTTGTGGGTAGTTGGGTTCATTAACTTAGGCATTCAACAATAAGGGCATTTTGATAATTCGACAATGGCTAGTGATGGGCTTTGAGGCATTTTTCGTCATTTTACAATGAAAATCTAACCAGCTAATGGAGTAAATTAACAAATAAGGTTTAAGTATTACAAACGTTTGGGAATAATGAGTTTAAGTATAAGATTGAAATGGTTGTTGTTGGTCCCTGTAATTAACCTAATGTTAGGGCATCTAGGTAATTTACCCAAAATATATAACCTCAAATATTAAAAAACATTATCTTACCTTTTGAAAATATGAAAATTTTAATTTGATCATTTCCTTATTAATTTTTTTAAATCCACCATTGTTTATTATGCTTAAATATAATACGTATCATAAATTATGCTTTTAGAAATATAGCTTCTTTTATCTTACAATTTCAAAAAAATATTAACTAATTGGTCATTTTCAAACAGTCCACAAAAGTTATCTTATAATATTAATATATGTGTTTTTCTAAATAATGTTAATTGTAGCGAATGAGTATAGATCATAATATGTTATGTGTTAAATGAACAATAAAAAAAGTGACAATTAA
>QLOD02182388.1:0-10757 GCA_003260245.2 Sideroxylon spinosum
TTGAATGCAATAATTAGTGTCGTATATAATTGTCTTTGATTTGGTATTAATTAAACTAGTACTAGAGAAGAAACGACATTGATTAAATTTTGCAAAATGTAATAATAAATGTTGCATGTGTGTGAAGATTATGGCACTGCATGCAACTTTAAGTCTCTGTTTAGTTAACTTTTGCATTTTCAATTTCTATTTTTTTTTTTTTTACTATTTTTGTTAGAAAGTGTTTCAAGGAAATTTTTTTTTTTTTTTAAGAAATAAGGGTTTTTATTAGGAGAAAACATTGAAAGCCTGTTTGACAAAACTGTCAATTTTTTATTTTATTTTTTATTTTCATAATAAAAAATTAAATTTGAAAATATATTTGATAATAATAATTGTTAGTTGTTAATAATATTATTGGGAAGATAGCCGATGATAATAGTTTAGTCCAAAATGGGTGACAAGAGCATGGAGTAGCACTATAAGACGAGTAGCAACGGTCGACTGGACGATAGTAGTTGGAGGTGGGTTGTGCGATTGGAGTTGGAGATGGATTGTGGTCGGTGACAGATGGTGTGAATGACGATCGATTGGCTGATGGTGGTTGGATGTGAGTTGTGAGTAATAGATGTGGCGGCAAGGACGATAGTAGCCGGCAGTATGTGATGATTATGACTGATAGTGGTACTAGAGGAAAATAAAAATTACAAATGAAATCTTGAGAGAATACATTTTTTATGTTTTCATTATTTTTAAAAATTTTGTAAATAGTTTTTTATTTTTTTATTTTTTTAAAATTAAAAACAAATTTACCATAAAACAAATTTTCATGTTTAATTTCAAGAAAATGAAAACGAAAAATAAAAATGGAAGGTTTTGTCAAAAGAGCCTATTAAATTAATTGCATTATACTGAATAATAATAAGTAATATTTAAAATAAACAATAAAATAAATAAATGTAATTAATAAAGTGACGTGAGTTATATTTTTTGAATTGAAAATACCATATATATAAAGATAAAATAAGAAAAAAAATAATTACTTTTTTTGTTTTTCAACATTTAACATTAACATTTCATAACTCAAATCTCAACACTACTCCATGAGACTCAAACCCATAATCAAACTTGTGGGTGGAGAACTCTAACCACATTAGCTATCCTCTTGTCTCCATTTAAAAATACTTAAATGCACAAAGTTTTTAACTTTACACTTCGTCGAATCTCAACATGAATTTATTTATTTATTTTTTCGAAATATGAGAAATTATATGTAAATTTTATTCATACTATGTTTGGAAATATTCCTCTCATAAAATTGATTTTATTTAAAATTAAAAATCTTATTTGATAAATGAATTTTATGTTTAGAGCACATGTTTAAATTAAGAATTAAATTGAATTAATTTTAGAAAAATACTGAATTTAACCTTATTAGTAAAAAAAAGATAACTATGATATACAAGGATCAATTAGTTCACTTACTTAAATGACTTAAGAAAATAACAAAATATCATTAAATTTTATTATTTTGGGTTGCTTTCAATTGAGGGAAGGTTGACAATGGGTATCAATATCACTTTGCAGAGATTGGAGTTATGAATTGTTCAATCAAATTTTACATTTTACAAGAAAAAAAAAGTTTGTCTTTATTATGAAATAGATTGTTCATAGCTTTAATGCCAAGAATTGACATCACTATGTTTCGCAGTGCTTCTCAATCCGTTACTTTCTCTATTTCTACTAAAAGTGGCACATACTATATGTACGTATCTTTAATTAATTTTTATTTTATTAAAAAATCAAAGAAAGAAATTGTCTCGAACAATAAATAATGAATAACTATTAATTAAAGATATTTAAATAAATTGCAAGTAATTAAGGTTATTTAAATAAATCAAAATAATATCATATGTATAATGAGTGGTTAAAGGACATTTAAGGAAAAAGTAATATAAGGGTAAAATTATATAAATTACTTATAAAAATAAAAAGAAATATTTATGCATCACTATTAAATGGTGAATGGTTATTAATAATTAAGGACTAAATTTTTTTTTTTTTCACTACTACTCCTTTTTTCAGTGGCCTCCATGTGAAATTTCACTTTATTTTAATTTAGGTTTCCTAAAAAAACCTAGTGGAATGCACATATACCACACACTTATTTCTCATGCTTGAACATCACCTATGTTTGTATCTATGCAATGAATTGTGAAAGTGATATGTAGTTGGAAGTATTTGGATTAATTTGAATTAAATATGTTCTTCAGTTGGTTAAAAGTTGGATTAAAAAAAAATAGTTAGATGAACATACCATTCCAAACTTAAAAGGAAAAAAGTTAATAAATTAAAAAAAAAAATCAATTTTAAAATCATAAACTTGCGTAATAACGAGAGATTCAAGAATTACATACAAAAAATTATTACAGTTTAACAAGTTAAAAGAAAATTATTCTTACCAACCTGATTTAAAATTATTCTTAAAAATCTTACTATATGTTCATTTCACTTAAAGAAAAATAAAATAAAAATTAATTGCAGCTGTCTATATCATAAGAGAAGCTACTAGTCCAAACCTACATTTGGGGGAACCTACCCCCCTTTTGTTTTCTTTGTTAATTTTGCCAAATAAAAAACCTAGCTCCTCGCTTTCTTGAGCTGGAACAGCGGAGTCCTGATTGCACACACCGGATTCAATTATTTTGGGTTTAATAATTTAAATGGGAGAGACTTGCATCAAATTGACAATCAAATCTAAATTATTGTATTAAAATTCAATAGTTCAAGTATATTCATAATTTTTTTTAATTTAAAAAAATAAAATATATTTAAATTATTAAATTTTAATTTAACTATTAAGATCTGAATGTATTTGAAATATTAAATTTTAATTTAATGATTCAAATCTTATTATTACCGTGCCCGATCCTTAATAGTTGTGGAATGATAGTGTAATAAAATCAGGCACCAAATTTTTTTATTACTATTTTTACTATTGAGCATGGTTTCTTAATCTATCATATCATTCAATACTTTTTCAAAATCTCATGAATCATATTGGATGGGATATGTAATTAATTTTTTTAAATTTTAAATTAATAATAATGTGTCAAAATTATAAATTTATTATTTTAAAATAACTAATTCACAATAATGCAATTTTATTGTAATAACACTATCTCCATATCATTGTTTATTCTATTTTTTAAAAACAATTGTGACAAAATAGTTTTTTGGTGTGATTTATTATAAATCGATATTTCAGATTCAACACTTTGTGTACACTCACGGGGAAGGAAAAAGAAAGGGGAGAAAACAAAAGAGACCAAAATAATCACTCATCCATAAGGGGTAAAAAGTAAAAGCACAGAGGAAGTACTTCAGTTTTCTGACATGGATGTGCTTGTGTCTGCGTCTGGGGGTAAAAATCATTGTATACATATACAAATATTCACATTTCTTTTGGAAAGTATTTGTTTCAAATTTTAATTAATTTTATTTTCTGAGTACGATCGAGTTCAGTTTTGTTTCTTCTTTGTTGAAAGTTGAATGGAACTCCATGGATGGTCGTGGTGGCTTGAATGATATGCTGTTATTCGGTAACTCTGTCACACACGCACTCACCCACTGGTGCAACTTGCAGTGGCAGTTACACACTTGCGTCCTCACGTAGCTCAGCTCGTCGACGAAAAAAGTTGGTCCCACCGATGAATTGTCGCCATCTCCAACAAATGCCAAGGGGGAGTCAAAAATTAGAGTTCATATGGGTTAAATAAAAATTTTAAAGATACAATGAATTAAATTGTAAAGAATCTAGACTGAACAAAAATTAAAAAAAAAAACAAAAAAAAAAAAGTGGGTTGAACTATAAAACTTGGGATGGATTAAATTTAAAAAAAAAAAAAAAGAAATTTGACTAAACTGCTCGGGCTATCGCCCGAGACAACCTTTGTTCTCGCTCCACCCCAGACAAATACAATTGTTGTAAACCATTTACTGGTCCCAATACACAGGGAGGGAATCTGTATAATTTGGATCTCAATGGTGATAGAAAAAATTTTGAGTGAGAGTGAGAGGAAGAAGATAAAATATTATGTTATCCTTTCAAATATAGGTGGTGTTTTACATTTCAAGTGGATAACATAGAACTTTTTAAATTTTTAAAAGATTATTACAATATATCATAATAAACATTGAAAAACTAAAGGGTGTACAAAGAAATTTTAAAAGAATTTTGGGAGGGGATTGCCCTAGATCTCTGGCCACTACCTTAGTCACTGGTTGGAGTGCAAAATTTTTGCAACAAGAAATAAAAAGTATACAAATTTTGAATTATCGAATGTTTTATGTGTTTTTTAAAAAGTGTTAAAAAGTTAGTGAAAGTTGTAGAAAATTAAAAATAATAGGAAATTGTTTAAGTAGAAAAAGCCGATGAAAATAAAAACAAAAAAGATTAAAAAATAGAAATTTTGGCTAAATTTAATACTCTAAATGTACACTTAGTCTGCCATTAGATATGACGGTCCTAAATTTAAATTTACATGATTAAGCTTTGAAGTGGGTAAAAGGGCTCAGAATTTCTTTCAAATCCATTATTTTAATAGTTGAATACGCAGACAAAGATATGAATGACCATTTCCGCATACTTGTTCAAATATGATCGATTATCTGAGTCGAATGGATGTGAGATTTGAATTTATTTCGGAGATCGAATTGGATTTTGATTTTTGTTTTAAAAAAAAATTTGGATATCGGATCGGATATGGTGATGGGATTACCTCTACTCTGATCTGTCCTGAATCCTATATTCGATCTGAATCTCACCCGCTCTGCACCAAAAATATTTAATCAAACACAAACAACTCCAATCTTCATATGGATGCTTTTTGGAAGTTCAAAAAGTTGGGATTAAAATTTATATTATATACTATCGTATTTTGTATTTGTTATTTTGATTTGAGACAATGTTGGTACTTTCGAATTATGTATCTTCATTATGTATTAATTGGTAAAATGTTGGTTTTGGATATGTTTATATATTATTTCAATGAATTATTATTGTGATAATATTTATGTATTATTTTGGAGAATTCAAAGGTGGATGGAAGGTTCGGATTTTTGGATATCCGCGAATACATCTATTCTCCATTTATAGTTGGATGGAGATTCCAAAAAATATCCGTTTGAAATTCGGGACAGATTTGGAGGTAGATAGAGAGTTCGGAGTTCGAATTCGAATATTACCATATCCACTTCCGATATGTCCTATTACCATCTCTAGACGAAGATCAAGTTTGAAATATTTATAATTGTCTAATTTTGGAAGCCAACTTCAAACCCCCCCCCCCCAATTTGATGAGTCTTACTCAAATGGACAACATATTTAAAGGCAAATTACACTTACATCCACTCAACTATGACACAATATTACTTAACCCCTTTCATCTAAAAATGTAACACTTACACCATTTAACTATGAAAAGAATTGAGAAGGTTAATACATTTTTAGCCTCACTTAATTAGCAAAAGTTAAGATATTTAATTTTTAACTAACATTTCAATACAAAATATTTAATTTTTCAACATACAAGGTGAGATTAGTAAAATTATTTTTGTAATTCTAAACTTGATCAAAGTAGATTAAACAATTTTACCTACACTCGCTTCAATCTAAAATCTTTTGAGATTTTAATTTTTGATCCTACTCTCATATAATTAGGGTAAGATTGTCGTTTTACCCATTTCATTGTCATTCTTAAAATAGGATGTGCTCTCAATGAGATATTAGTCATAAAGCAACGCAGGATTAAAGAAAAAAATTACTTAGCAAAGAAGAGATAGAGAACGATTCTAGCCCGTTGCCATCCCTATTTTGAACCAAGAAATATTCTGTGCTACTCTATATCCATTTCTCTTTACTCAATTATTTTTTAATTTCAAAATTCTTGAATTTGTTTTTAAATTTTTGTTGTTTTTGAATTTTTTATTTATTGAGAAAAAAATTAAAATTAAGGTAAACTAAAACAAATTTAAAATTAATACATTTCTTTGTTAAATTATGAAGATGAGAAAAAAAATTAATCAATATTTTACAACAATATTTTATTTTATTATTTATAAAAAAATGAACATATATAGATAATTTTATAAATTCCATTATATTTTTTTTGGTAAATTACATATATCTAATTTGAATGTTTAACTAAGTTTAGGTAAGTTAAATATCATTTAAACATTACAATAATATCCCTAATTTAACTTCTTTCTATTAATTAAATGAGACTAAAAATATCTTTTTATCATCTTGACTAACTGTCATAGTTGAAGGGGTGTAGCGGTAACATTTTTTAAATGAGAAGGTTAAGTAATACTAAGTTATAGTTGAATGGGTATAAGTATAATTTGTCCTATATTTAAATTGCATAAACACGATTAAGTGACTGGGGTTGGACCGACTCATGTGGATCAAGTTATAGTTGCATTTGGTGTGCTAAAATTCTCTTAAATTTTTTAAAAATAATTCACTTTTTATATCATTGCATGAATTACGAGTTTACAATTTTTATCAAGTTATCTCATTTTGGGTGTATTTGGAGTGACAAAAAGTGAGATGAAATGAGATAAAGCGAGATAAACTGTGAGTTCTTAATCCATGTAATGAGATAAAAAGTGAATAATTTTTAAAGTTTTTCAGTATGTTTTATCAAATTTTAGAGGTTTTTTTATCAATCCAAATGAAGCTTTTATCTTATTTTTTACCACTTTAAATATCTTTATACATATATATCTATTCTATATATAAAAGCCGGAGTCCAAGTTAAGGCATCAACGTCCTTATTTTGTCCCCATTTTTCTAACAATACCCTTCATAGTTTTGTTTATTATTTTTTCATCATTCTGTCTTTTTTTTTTTCTGTTTTATTCTTTTGTTGTCCTTTTTCCAATTATGCTTATCTTAATTTTTATTTATTACATTTTAATCCTAGTGTCTTTTTTTGATTAGTGTTTTTTTTCTTTTTTATATAATAAGTGAAAATACCAATATGTTATTAACGACCTTTTTATTTATTTTTTAATTATACCCCTACTCTCTTTCTATAATAAGTCTCAATGTATTTTAAATGTATATATTTTTATCATTTTAATCCTTTCTGTCCTTGTTTTTAAATTTTTTTTAATCTATCAAGTGTTATTGTATTTTTAATAGTAAGTCGTAATTTCAACGTATATGATTTTTATCTTTTTTATTTTCAATTTTGCGCTTGCTTTATTTTATTTTTGTCTTTTAAGTGCAGCTGTTTTTTTTTTTTTTTAAATATAGTTTTGGATTTTGTTTTTCTATTTTATATAACAAACCGTAATGTACTTTCAATTTACATGTTATTACTAATTTGTTTTCATTTTCCCCTTATTTTTTATATTTCTTTTTTGTCCCTAGAGTTTTGGTTTTTTTGGGATAAACTTAATTATTATTTTATGAATTATCTTTTTTATTATGTTATTTCATATTTATTCAATTTTTTAATTTGTCACAGGAAAAGAAACAATAAAAGTTAAAGATTCAAATTTTTTACTTTATTTAGATTTTGATACAAAATGTACAAAAGAAAATGTATGAAGCATAAAAAATTAAATTAGTTTAAATTAAAAGTTAATAAATTAACTAATTGTTTTACTTTAAAGTTTTTAAATCTATTGAGATTTGAGTACATATCTAGGATTTTATATTTTTTTTCCTCTATCTTTTTCTTTTTACTTTCATTTCACTTTTTTTTTTTCACAAATTCTTACTCAAGATATAATTTTTTTTTCGAGTTTTAGATTTTTTATTAAGAAGCACAAATATTTTTATTGACTATTTTTTCTCTTTCTTTTTTATTATTTTATTTTATATTATCCATTTTGTCTATCTCTCTCTTTCACCTATATCTCTCTATCCATAAAATAAATTAGAAGGAACACTAATTTAAAATTAATTCTTTTATTTGGGTTATGATAGAAAGTAAAAGGTAAAATGGAGAGAGGTTAAGAAATTGAAAAACTAATATATTGATGAATATCTTTTATTTACAGTTTTTAATTCATTCAGATAGAGATAAAATATTTTCATAATTATTTTTCTATATGTTTTAATTATTTTATTTTATATTTATTGATTTTTTTTCTTATGTCCACTTAAGTTGTATTTGACTCAATAATTTATCACAAAAAAAAAAGAATAGGATATAAATTTAAAGTTACTGTTTTGTTTAGATTATGATAGAAAGTGTAATTAATTAATTAAATTAAATTAAAAAATTAATATATTAATGAATATTTTTACTTTTTTATATTTTTTAATACATTCAAATTAGAGTGCATAGTTAGAATTTTATATTTTTCTATTTTCTTGTATTTGTTTTTAATTTATTTTCTTTCATTTCTTTTCTTTCTCTGACTTATTTTTTTTTCCAAAATAACTTTAATAAATTTATATATATATATATATATACTATCAATACTAGTATATATATATGCTAGGATGTATGCGCAAAATTTGCAGGGACCATATTAGGTATCATGAGATCATAACCCATTCGTTAATAAGTTAATAATATGCATGCCAAACCCGCTTCTCTCCTTGCACAGTTTCAGTGTCTCATCACAAGAATGCATCAAACCAGATCACGCAGATGTCACCGTACAGGTCTACATTGACTTGACTCTTCTTTAGGCTTTATATGTGCAATCTTAGCTGGATTACAGAGCTATGCTCTAACAGTGATCTAGGCTGCAGCTCTTCCGGAGATAAGCCATCTGTGATCTCTCTCTCTCTCTCTCAAGTTACAAGTGCACGTATGTAGGTGGTATTTAGATGTTAAAAAAATTGATTTAAAAATTATAAGTGGTAAATTTTAATTTAATTTTTTTTATAATTTTCGATAAAATTTAGTAAATCAAACACCCTTAGGGTGTGTTTGGCACAATAATATTCTAAAAATATTTGAAAACCTATAAAAATTATTTACTTTTTATCATACTATTTGAATTATAAACCCATATTTTTATTAAATTATCTTATTTTATTTTATTTCTTTCACTTCAAACTTTTCCTTTAACGTAACATATACTAATGAACTAGGGATGTATACAATGGCGAAGCCACGATGTGTCGAGGGTAAGCCCTCGCTTACGTTGGCTTCTTAAAATATATATATATTCATAAATATTTTTTTATAAGAAAAAAATATATTATATCATTACTTTTATCACTTTCACATATATGTTTTAAGGATAGTGATTCATGTTTGTGTATAAATACTCAAATATTTTAAAACTTAATGATTTTATTTAATAATTAAGCAAACATTTTGTAACGTTTTAAAATATTAAAGAACGAAAGAGATTTTTATACCTTATTTTATTAATTTTAAAGTTATTTTGTATAAAAAAAATTGATATCACTATATAATAATTTATATTTTTATCCTATTTTATACATTTATTTGGAATTTAAAATTTTTACTTTGAATTTGATCTACACTGACCCAAATTACCAGATATACATAGCAATCGCAACTTGACTTGACACTTTGATTATTAAATTCGTTAATTTATTAATTAACTTAAAAACTTATTAAAAATTACCTCAAATGAGGGTTATCCCAGTTCCTAGGATGAAACTGAACGTATATACTTGGTGAATTTACAAATATCTATTTATAGCAATTGAATTTAAAAGGATTGATTTGAGGTATGATATAAAGTTATGATTCAAGCTATTACTCTATAATAATAATAATAATAATAATAATAATAATAATAATAATAATAATAATAATAATTTATAAGAAATTATTAAATTTTTATTCCCCCAACCTTACCTTTCTTCACAAGGAAGCATCATTAAAATAAAATCAAGAAACTAAGTAACATTAATTCAAGCTTCTAAAACCAACAAGGAGATCATCAATCAACCACATGAATGGGAACTAGGGATATGGGTACAAATACATGTGAGATTAATAATAGTTATAAATCTACAAGGGAAAAAAAAAAGAAATAAAAAAGAAAAAGAAAAAGGCCTTGATTGGAGGAGCGAAACTCTATCAAAAGTTAAAAACGTTTTTCAATTTTTTATAATTAAATTTTTTTTACGTGATATTTTTGCACTAATTTTTTTTTATTTTTATTTTTTTCAACCAAACATCACCTAAGTGAATTTCCGATCAGAGGCATTATCTCTCCGTTATCTCTTCCGGGTGATGATCCACGCATGGAAAAACAACCTATACAAGCCAACATAAACTACATATGTTGGTATCTAAACCAATAAAGCAAAACACAATTGCATAAATATTATTTGATGATCTTCATATTGAATGACTAAAAACAATGGGGATCTGATTCTAGAACTTCCCAAATAACATTGGGTTTATGGAAAGCACAAACACTACAACCTAGCTACCTCACTATTTTTCAGATCAATTTACAAGTAATGGAGATATTATGTTTGGAATCGTATAAATTTACATAAATTTATAAATGTTAATATCTCATGTTTTGTGTGATGAGTAAAAATTTTAAATTTTACAAGTTCATAATTCATATTTATAGAGATTTATAAAATTTTTTACATATTTTTTTAACACCAGACGGTAAAATTCTTTCTTATATTCTGCGTGTATAAAATGTGTGTATATATATATATATATATAAATATATATGCACAAGCAAATTGAAGTATGGAGCAGACTACCATGGGAAGGACAAAGTTGTGGGTTATATCAAATGGA
>QLOD02182441.1:0-33240 GCA_003260245.2 Sideroxylon spinosum
AACAAGGGTATTATTGGTATATTAGAAAATCATTTAAAACAAATTCGTGGGGCCCACTAAAATGTGTGACTTAATCAAAAATCTTTCTACTCAACTATGACTTAAAAGCAATCAATTTTTTTTGGCATGACTTAAGTCCTTACAAGTTTATAAAGTGTGACTTGGACACAATTTTCCCTAATTGTTTACTAGATGGTTACAAATTGGATTTGGGTTATAATTAAATGGCATAAATAGATAGATGGGTAAATGGGTTAGTTTGTATTGGTTTGGGTCCAAACACATTTCTAGTGGGGCTCCAAACCTAAATTCTAAGCCCAAATCAGTTGATCCAATCAAATTACAATAATTCAAGGCCTATGATTAAATTTAAAAAATTTTCAATTAAATTAAAAATAAACCAAATTAAGGCTAATTAAGTTTCAAGGTGTTACATGTGTCTCCCTGAGTGCCAGTGGCGTACCCAAGAATTTGGTTCAGCGTAGACTAAATCATATGTAAAATTTTAAATTCTAAATAAATATATAAAATAAAATAAAAGACAAAATACTATACATTGCTATCAAATATATTGTTACTTTTCTGTTCTGTTACAATAATTCGCTCCACTCAAAAGTTATCAAAATTTTTACCAAATAAACAAAAGTTGTTAAAAATTGTCAGAAGTTGTCAAAAGTTACTAAAAATTATTAAAAGCTATCAAACATATTACCAAGTACCCAAAAATTATAAAAAAAAAAATTACTAAAAATTACTACTTACTTCACTAAACACACCAAAATTTTTGGTAAAAAAATACCAAAATTTTTTAAAAGATATGATTCCAAATGTATCCAAAATATTTTTACAAATATTTATAATTTTTTTATATCAGATAAATTTTTTTTAGACAAAATTCCAGTGTAGGCGAAAGCCTACGCTGGTCATCGTGTGGCGCCACCACTGCTTATTGCAGTTGAATTTGCTAGATTCTTAACTATGGTGATATTCTAGTATATTGTAACCTGAGACTTAATTCACACTTTAGATTTCCTTTTTAGTGATCGTTAGTTTGAATCTTCTCAAGATAGGTTTATCTGACTATTAACTTTAGAATTCCAAAAAATCTTGAGTTGTCAAAAAAAAAAAAAAAGGGTGTAAAATGTTTTAGTACCTAATTTTATTTTCTTTATCTATTTTGTTTCCATTGAGATGCATTCCGGATTAGATATGGTACTGAGGGCTTGTTGGTTGGCAAGAGTATGTAATTTGTGTTTTTGTTTCTGGGTATTTATCTTGTCCATTTTAATTTATTTTTTATTATTAGATATATAACTTTTATTAATTAAATTTCATATAAAGGGACTTATGGTACTTAGTACAAATATATTATTTTTATATTATATGATGGTAATTTTGTAATATCATTTAAGAAAAAAAAAAAAGTAATGTGAAGCAGTAGATGTTAACAGTATAGTGGTAATATCTCAACTCTTATAATATTACAACTTATTTTCTTATATTACAAATTTTTTTGATAACATAAGTTGTACAACGTTAACCCTCTTAACAAATACTAATGTCAGAGGAATCTTTAACAAAATTTAAAAGAAAGTAGAAACACTAGAGTGTATTATGTCTTTTTGTTAAACTTTAGGTGTATTTGTAATATTCATTAATTAATGATTGGAGTTTGTTGTTAATATTTATGTAAATACTATAATCATAAATAAAGCATACTATGTAAATATTATGATTATATCACTAGTATAATTAGCGGTTGAAATTCGGTATTAACACTACCTATACGAGATAATGAATGTTATTATAATATTTAAATAGTTTGGAGGTACTTGTAAATTTTTAAATATTTAAACGAGACCCTTGCAACTTATTTAAAATTAATTATAATTTTTATTTTATTTTTTATCATTGTCCCAATACAACATCTAAATTTTAACTTACTATGATGATGAGTAATTTTTAGGGAGAAAATAAATGCACTTTACTCCTAATTTATTAAACTCCAAAATTTAAGTTGAGTTTGGGAAATAAAAAATTAGTCTTTTGTGTTTGGGAAAAAAAAGTTAATTTTTTTAATTTTTAATTTGACATTTGTAAAAATATAAAAAAGATAAATATAATCATTAAAAAAAAAAAACCGAATAACTAGTTATGATTGCTAAATGCACACTCAATATTTATTGCAAGAGGATATCGAGTGCAATAAATTAAAGTTAGAGTCACATTTAATTTTTATTGAAAAATAATTAAATTTACATAATACAATTTCAACTAAAGGGGGTGTTTGTTTGATTGGTCAAAACCAATCAAAATCTACTTTTTTTTTTTATATTTTCTTTTAATAATATTTAACTATATATCACTTTTATATCAAAATCGTTATATTTTTATTATACTTAGTGATATTTTTATTTTATTTTTCAATCAAACATTCCCAAAACAGGTAAACACGTGCATCGCACGCACTAGAGGCGATTACGGTCCACCTAATACAAACGAGGGAAGGAATCGAAGAAGGAAACAGAATGAAAGAGAAATGCCGACACACTCTCTCTAATGGAAGTGGGGGGCCAACATCGGCTAACGATGTTAGCCCGCTGCCAATAGCTCGTGACCTCAACTTTTTAATTTTTTTTTTTCTTGAATGTGTTTTAAAGACATGGAAGGGAGGTGGTGTAGCCAGTGACCTCAACTTTTTCAAATTTGTTTTTTTAAATGTGCTTTCAATACACGGAAGAGAGGTGATGCTGTTAGATGCAAGTTTTTTTTTCTCTCTCTCTCTCTCTTTATGTTTGAATGCATTTTAAACTCGTAAACTAAGACTGAGTTAGTGAAGAAAAAAGTAATACCTAGTATTTGATTCTGGCTAATTATATGTTATTTTGGGCCAATATAATATTCAGTTCGAGGTGGGAGAAATCAAAGTTTGAAGTTTGGAGGCTAAAACAGAAATCTTTTCATTTCTCCGTTTCTGCTCAGATCTGAGGTAGCTAGGACTTATATTCGAGTTCTAGACGTTGCAGGGAGTATTTTGATGTATATGTTTGCTTGATTTGATGAGATTTTGCGAAAGTTGTGTATATATATACGGTTGGGTGTATGTATATATGTATGTGTGGAATTTTACACTCCCTTCAGCTACAAAAATTACACAAGTAAGGTATAGAGATTTTTCTGCGAATTTTCATAAGTTTACTTTGTACTAGGTTGATAAAAGTTAGACTGACTCTAAGAAATTCTATTTAACATATGGACAACGTGGGTCACCGTTAGTCACTGGAAAATAAAAAAAAAAATGTTTAGAAAATTATTTTCGGAAATTACAAGATAACCCTTACCCAGAGTTTTGATAATTACACAGAGGCTCCAAAGTTTTGGATAATTACAGAATGGTCCCTAATATTTTAGAAAATTACAATCTTACCCCTAGAGGATTGGGGAACAATAATTATGCTGTCCCAAGAGTTACGGGAAGCCATGATTTGGTAGTATGGAATTAGAGAATATTAGAAAATTATATAAATTTGGAAATTTAAAGCATGCTGAGCTTTATTATGATAATTGTGGAAATGAATTAATATGTATGATTGAATATGGTGAGGCATGTTTGATGATGTAATATAA
Organism: Sideroxylon spinosum; assembly: GCA_003260245.2. Classification (NCBI taxonomy): domain Eukaryota; kingdom Viridiplantae; phylum Streptophyta; class Magnoliopsida; order Ericales; family Sapotaceae; genus Sideroxylon; species Sideroxylon spinosum. Next base: position 3,628 of record QLOD02182441.1, read on the forward strand.
TATGATTTATTTAATATTGTGAATTATAAATTGTAATTGTTGTGCGTAATTGAGCATATCATGTGCATTGGACTGGGGTGGTATCATTTGGTATGAAATGTGTTTATTGATTGGCCGAGAGTGCCATATCAATATTATTGACGTTCGGAGGCACGGGTTATGTATGTGGACGGGATCTATGAATTTGAGAAAAATATTAAATTGAGATTTTTAAATTACCAAATGATCTTCAGTTGATATATATGACTAGAGTTTAGTCATGTGGAGTTGGGACATAATTTTGAGATGTGATTTGATTTTCTCCAGATTACAACTGGACCCTGCTTGAGATAAGCAGATGCTTGACTAAACACGTGATTCGGTTCTCTAGCAGAAGGGCCAGGGAGCATGATTGATTACCCTGGGTCTGATATCATTGGGAAAATGTGATTCTGTTCCCCATCTGTGTGTATATGTTGTCGTATGAGTAAACGGCGCGGTTGGTGACCCTGCGTACTTTGTGCTACGTGTCACCCGTCCTAGGATAAGGTTGGGGGTAAATGGAGATTAGAGAATGCATGGGTTAGTACATTACATGTCACGCGCATTGATATATTATATTATGTGTAAATTTTATGAGTGCTATTATGTATTGCATATTATTATTCACTCATACACACTAGCAAAGTCCTACCTACTGGGCAAGTTTGCTCACCCCATCCATATTATAAGAGATCCGTCGAGGCCAAGGAGTGGTCATCTGGAGCTGAGTTGAGGGCAACAGACTGAGTTACTTTATCATCTTAGTTTATGTTGGATACTGTATTTATATTTGTTCGACCCGGGAGTGAGTCTAGACTATTATCTCTAAAGTTGTATTATGATCGTGTTGTTTTAACTTTTGTTTATTTAATATGGGAATGAGGGACGCGTTTTAGTTGTTCTGATTATTATTATAATGTCGTGACTTGACCTTGGTATAGGTTTTGATTATTCTAAATCAATCCCCATATTCCATGCCATCCGTCCCGGACAATTAAATTAGAAGCATGACAAAATGGTATCAGAGTGCTAGGTTGTGTTTACTTTGGGTCTTGTGTAGTAAGGCTTATCATTTTCTGTTAAGAATTAATATTTTATCATAATTATATTTTCAGCTTTGGAATTGACGATGGCTTTATTTTATAGAATGGCTGGACGTGGAAGAGGTGGAAATCTAAGAGGTTGGACTGGTGGTCAAGGTTCTAGTGCCCAAAGTAGCGGGCAAGAGGAATTTCTTGAGGTACCTTTTGGCTGACAGTGGCTTTCCACAGCCGACTTATGAATAGATGATGCAATTTATGGCGGCTCAGTGGGCCCATATGCAAAGACTAGGTGGACCGACTGTAGCTCCTACGCCAACCTTGGTGGCAGCACCTGCGCAGGGAGATGTGCCTATTATGAGGATAATAAGTGAGTTTAATAAACATGATCTGCCTAAGTTTAATGGTGAAGGAGAACCTATGGAAGTTGAGTCATGGCTAGAAGAAATTTTTGAGATGATGGAGACATTAGGTATGGAAATAGATGAGGTGAGAATTAAGGTTACAGCATATCAATTTCAAGGGAGTGCTGTCCATTGGTAGAGGTCTTACATAGTAACAATTGACATCCACACCTTGACCTGGGAATAGTTTAAGATGGCATTTTTAGGGGATTTTTCCCTTTAGTGATGAGAGAAATAAAATTTTAGGAATTTACGCAGTTAAAGTAAGGAAGTATGTTAGTCTAGGAATATGAAAGGAAATTTACGGAACTATCGAGGTTTGCACCACAGTATATGCTTAATGAGGCAGATAAAGCAAGAAAGTTTGAGTGGGGATTGACTGACTCTATTAGAAGATAGATCATTGGATTGAGACATGAGGTGTATGCTAATGTGGTGGTTGTGGCTTTGGCAGTCGAGAGGGATGTTATAGATTACAGGTCTAGGGTTTATGGAGGCCAAGGACAGAGTTCGACCTAAGAGTATGGTTCTAGTTCTAGGCAGAGGAAGGATAAAGAGAAAGTCAGTTGTTCAAGGAGGAGGTTTTAGTTGTGATAGCAATTTCCTTACCAATAGAGGGGCAGTTCAGGTTCTGAGTTTGGTTCTGGTTCGTCAGGTGGCCAGCGGCAATAGCAATTTTAATCTCCACAAAGGGAAAGATACCAGGATCGTTTTGGACTGAGGATATGCTATAAATGTCACCAGCCAGAACACATACAGTCTAATTGCCCATTTATTGAGATGTCATAAGTCAGTGTTGAGCTAGGTGCTCCACAGGTGGGTTTCTATCAGACTCAGTAGTACCCGGTGAGGCCTACACCACCTATGCTACAACAACTCATGCACCAGATGCAGCAATTTCAGCAACATCATGGTGGCGTATGGATCAAGAATTATCCCACGCATGATTTGGAATTGGCAGCGGTGGTCTTTGCTTTAAAGGTCTGGCAACATTATTTGTATGGTGAGAGATGTAATGTTTATTCAGATCACAAGAGTGTAAAGTATTTTGTTCACTCAGCATGATTTGAATATGAGACATCCACACCTTGACCTGAGTTGAAGGCGGCATTTTTGGTGGAATTTTTCCCTTCAGTGATGAGGGAAATAAAATTTTAGGATTTTACGCATTTAAAGCAAGGAAGTATGTTAGTCCAAGGATATAAAAGGAAATTTACGGAACTATCGAGGTTTGCACCACAGTATATGCTTAATGAGGCAGATAAAAGAGGAATTTTGAGTGGGGATTGACTGACTCTATTAGAAGACAGATCATTCGATTGAGACATGAGGTGTATGCTAATGTGGTGGCTGTGGCTTTGGCAATCGAGAGGGATGTTATGGATTATAGGTTTAGGGCTCATGGAGGCTAAGGACGGACTTCGACCCAAGAGTATGGTTCTAATTCCAGGAAGAGGAAGGATAAAGAGAAAGTCAGTAGTTCAAGGAGGAGGTTTCAACTGTGATAGTAATTTCCTTACCAATAGAAGGGCAGTTCAGGTTCTGGGTCTGGTTTTGCTTCGTCGGGTGGCTAAGGGCAACAACAATTTCAATTTCCACAAAGGGAAAGATACCAGGATCGTTTTGGACCGAGGATATGCTATAAATGTCGCTAGCCAAGACACATATCGTCTAATTGCCCATTTGGTGAGATGTCACAAGGCAGTGTTAAGCTAGGTGCTCTACAGGTGGGTTTCTATCAGACTCAGCAGTACTCGATAAGGCCTACACCACCTATGCTACAACAACCCATGCACTAGATGCAGCAATTTTAGTAACAAGACGATGGCTATGGATCAAGACAATTGAGATCGTATGAGAAGAATTATCCCACGCATGATTTGGAATTGGCAGTTGTGGTCTTTGCTTTAAAGATCTGGCAACATTATTTGTATGGTGAGAGATTTAATGTTTATTCAGATCACAAGAGTTTAAAGTATTTTGTTCACTCAGCGTGATTTGAATATGAGATAGAGGAGGTGGATGGAATATTTAGAAGATTATGATTTTGGTCTTCAGTATCATCCGGGAAAGGCCAATGTAGTGGCTAATGCTTTGAACAAGAAGTCACGGAGTTTAATAGCTATGATGGTTCATTCTCAGTGGCATCTTCAGGAAGATATTGGTGATTTTGAATTTTGGTGGGATGATGATGATGAGGATGGCACTGTCTATTCTAGTTTGAATTGTTTGCAAGTGATACCGATGTTGTTGACACGGGTTATTGAGGCTCAACAAAATGATCAATATTGTCAGCACATGAGGTATTATTTGTCTTCAATACAAGAAGCTGAAGGTTGGAGTTTATCTATAGAAAGATATTTGAAGTTCAAGGATAAGATTTTTGTGCATGATGTGGGTGGACTTCGGGAAGAAGTACTCTGGGAATTTCATCACTCGAGGTTTGCGGTTCATCCTAGCGAAACAAAAATGTATAAAGATTTGGGACGTGAATACCGGTGGAGCGGTATGAAGCATGATGTGACAAAATTTGTGTCTCGTTGCCTAACTTGTCAATAGGTTAAGGCCGAGCACCAAAGGCCAGCTAGTTTGTTACAGCCATTACCAGTGGCACAGTGGAATTGGGACCATGTGACTATGGATTTTGTTATGGGTTTGCCGAGGAATCATAAGAGGCATAATGTCATTCGGGTGATCGTGGACCGGTTGAATAAATCGACTCATTTTCTACCTATTTGGAATAAAGATTCTATGGAGGAGCGATGTCAGATCTACATTCGTGAGATTATTCGGTTACATGGTACACCTTTATCGATTGTGTCAGATCAGGACCCAGTATTTATAGCAAAAATTTGAAAAAGTTTATAGGAGGTACTGGGGACTCAATTGTGTTTTAGTACAGCGTTTCATCCACAGGCAGATGGACAGTCAGAGAAGACGATTCAGATATTGGAGGATATGCTCAGGTCATGTGTGTTGACTCTAGGGGGAAATTAGGAGAGCCATTTGCCATCGATCGAGTTTGTGTATAATAATAGCTATCAGGCGAGTATTGGTATGGCTTCATACGAGGCTTTGTATGGACGACCTTGAAGATTTCCTTTGTGTTAGGTTGAAGTGCGAGAACTAGTGATGGTTGGTCCTGATTTGGTAAGGCAGGCATCAGAAAAGATTCAAGCGATTCGACAGAAGCTTTTGACGGCCCAGAGTAGACAGAAAAGTTATTCAGATAAACGTAGACGACCGTTGGAGTTTCAGGTCGGTGATTTTGTATTCTTGAGAGTATCCCTGAGGTAGAGTATAGTACGTTTTGGTAAATGTGGAAAGCTTTTGCCGAGATACATTGGACCCTTTGAGATTATTGGAAGAATTGGCGAGGTTGCATACAGACTAGCGCTTTTTTCCATAGCTAGCTCGGGTTCCTAATATGTTCCATGTATCAATGCTCTGAAATTATATACCGGACCCTTCACTTGTGATTGATTAGGACGAATTGGATATTGAGGAGGACGTGACTTTCGATAATTTACTAGTTCGGATTGACGACAAGCGTGAACAGGTTTTGCGTGGCAAGACCCTTACTCTAGTTCGCGTGTTGTGGCGACATCACGGAGTTGAGGAGTCTACTTAGGAGTGTGAGTCGGTGATGAGGTTGAAATACCCATCCTTGCTTTCTGATTAAGATGTGTTATGTAAATTTCGAGGATGAAATTTTTATAAAGGGGAAGGAATGTAATACCCAGTATTTTATTCTGGCCAGTTATGTATTATTTTGGGCAAATATAATATTTTTATTAATGTCGGGTAAATTTATTTATTTTTTTGAGCCAAGTTTGACTCTAAAGTGGAATTTGATGGCTTTTCCTTTTTCCTTCCTTTTCTTTTCTTTTTATTTTTCTTCCCTTTTCCTTCTTTGGTTTCCACCCATGGCTTTTCTTAGGCATTCGGCCATGAGACCGTGGGGGGGAGAGAGAGAGAGGAGAGAGAAGAGAAAGAAATAAGAGAGACAGGGATTTGGGTCGGGAAGCTTGACCCAAGTAGTTTTTGACGCCGGGAACACCGTGGAGCTGTCCGTTTTGTGAGATTCTGCTCGAGGTGGGAGAAATCAGAGTTTGAAATTTGGAGGCTAAAACAGAAATCTTCTCATTTCTCCGTTTCTGTTTAGGTCTGAGGTAGATGGGACTTATATTTGAGTTTTAGACGTTGTAGGGAGCATTTTGACATATACGTTTGCTTGATTTGGTGAGATTTTGTGAAAGTCGTACATCTATATACAGTTAAGTGTATGTATATGTGTATATGTGGAATTTTACACCCCTTCGAGCTATGAAAAATTACACAAGTAAGGTGTAGAGATTTTTCTATGAATTTTCATAAGTTTACTTTGTACTGGGTTGGTAAAAGTTAGACTGACTCTGGGAAATTCTCTTCAACATATGGACATCGTGGGTCATCGTTAGTCACTGGAAAATAAAGGAAAAACGTTTAGAAAATTATTTTGGAAATTACAAGATAACCCTTACCTAGAGTTTTGATAATTACATAAAGGTCCCAAAGTTTTGGATAATTACAAAATGACCCTTAATATTTTAGAAAATTATAATCTTACCCCTAAAGGATTGGGAACCAATAATTATGCTGTCCCTAGAGTTACGTGAAGGCATGATTTGGTAGTATTGAATTAAAGAATACTAGAAAATATATAAATTTGGAAATTTGAAGCATGCTAGGCTTTATTATGATAATTGTGGAAATGAATTAATATGTATGATTGAATATGGTGAGGCATGTTTGATGATGTAATATAACATGCTTTATTTAACATTGTAAATTATACATTATGATTGTTTTGTGTGATTGAGCATATCATGTGCATTGGGCTAGGGTGGTATCATTTGGTATGAAATGTGTTTATTCATTGGCCAAGAATGCCATATCAATGTTACCGATGTGCGGCGGAACGGGTTTTGTATATGCACGGGATCTATGAATTTGAGAAAAATATTAAATTGAGATTTTTAAAATACCAAAAGATCCCCAGTTGATATATATGACTAGAGTTTGGTCATGTGGAGTTGAGACGTAATTTTGAGATGTGATTTGAGATTTTCTCTAGATTTTAGCTGGACGCTGCTTGAGATAAACAGATGCCTGACTAGAGGCGTGACTCGGTTCTCTAGTAGAAGGGCTAGGGAGCGTGATTGATTACCCTAGGTCTGATATTGTGGGGAAAATGTAATTCTGTTCCCCATCTGTGTGATATATGTTGCCGTATAAGTAAACGGCGCGGTTGGTGACCCTGCGTTCTTTGTGCTAAGTGTCACCCGTCTCAGGATAAAGTTGTGGGTAAATGGATATTAGAGAATGCATGGGTTAGTGCATTACATGTTATGCGCATTGATATATTATATTATGTGAAAATTTTTATGAGTGCTATTATGTGTTGCATATTATTATTCACTCATACACACTAGCACAGTCCTACCTACTGGGTAAGTTTGCTCACCCAATCCATATTACAGGAGTTACGTTGAGGCCAAGGAGTGGCCACCCAGAGCTGAGTTGAGGGTAAGGAACTGAGTTACTTTATCATCTTAGTTTATGTTGGATATTGTATTTCTATTTGTATGACCCCGGTGTGGGTCCAGACTATTATCTCTAAAGTTGTATTATGATCGTATTTTTTTTAACTTTTGTTTATTTAATATGGGAATGAGGGATGCGTTTTAGTTGTTCTAGTTATTATTATAATGTCATAACTTGACCTTGTTACAGGTTTTGATTATTTTAAATCAATTCCCATATTCCCATGCCGTCAGTCCCGGACAATTAAGTTAGGGGCGTGACAGAAAAAGTTTAATTTTTTTATAATTGGTTACTAACTAATCACTAAAAAATTAATTTATATTTGAAAAGAGAGAAAAGTTAACTTATTAATAGTTATTTTCTTAGTTTGTTTTTGGTTAATTCGATATTTTTGCTCTTCAAAGTTTAAAAGAAATTTGAAATATATAGGGGTAAATTTATTCATTTTAAAAAATATTAAAAAGTTTGTAGTACTAGCCAAGTTATCGGGTTCGTTTTTTTTTTTTTTTTTTTAACATAGCTCTCAACGTCAATCATCCCAAGTGGTTTTTTTTTTTCTTTTCTATAAGAACCATGTTCAAATAATAAAAATATTTTTGAGTTACTAAATAATATTTAATTATATTGAATATTAAAATATTTAAAAATAAAATTTATTAATATAAATTAAAATACTATAATAAAGATTTAGTTATCAATATAATTTTAAAATATTTAAATGAATTTTTTCAAAATATTTAAAAATAAAATTTATTTATATAATTTAATATATTATACTAAATATTCAACTACTATAAAAATTAAAGTGTCGAGATATGTCTCATTGAATTCACATAACAAACATTTTCTATTATGACCACAAGGCTTTTTTTTTTTCTTTCTTTCTTTGTTTATGTTTGAATGCGTTTTAAACCTGCAGACTAAGTCTGAGTTTGCGAAGAAAAAATGCTAATTTTTGGTAATTGGTTACCAATTAGTTAATAAAAAATTATTATTATTATTATTTTTTTGTTTGGGAAGAGAAAAAAATTGACTTTTTAGTTGTTCATTTTTAAAATTTTTGTTAATTTAATATTCTTACCCTTTAATGTTTAAAACAACTTTACAATAAAAGGTAAATTTAATCATTTTAAAAAAAAGTCAAAAAGCTAGAAATTTGTAGCCGAGCAATCAATTTCTTTTTCAAAAAATAGCTCCTAACATCAATTAACCTATTTTTTTTGTGCAAATAATAAAAATTATTTTGATTTGTTGAATAATATTAGTTATATTGAATACTAAAATATTTAAAAATAAAATTTATTTATATAAATTACAAGAGTGTAATAAAATTTAGTTATCAGCATAATTTAAAAATATTTAAAATTATAATTTGTCAAAATAGTTTAAAATATTATAATAAAAATTATTTTAGGTAATAATGTCTGTTTGGTTTTTAAAATATTTAAAAAAATAAATAGTTTCTTTGAATATGTTTTAAACTCGCAGACTAAGCTGAGTTTGAGAATTAGAAAATCAAAATATCTAACAATGTATTATTGAACCTACATAAAAATTATTTTTTATTATAAAAATAAATTATACTGTTAAATTAATTTTGAAATTTTTTTAACAATTGTTATTTGAATTATTGTAAAAAAGTTTATTGAACCCACACAAAAGTATTTTGTATTATAAAAAATTCAATAACTCAATTTTTTTTATTATTTCCACAAAAAAAATTAGGTTAATTGACGTTAGGAGCTGTGTTTGGAAAAAATTGGTAGCTCAGCTACAAATTTATAGTTTTTTGATATTTTTCAAAATGATTAAAGTTACCTTTTTATATTATAAACTTGTTTAAAACATTAAAGGGTAAGAATATTAAATTAACAAAAATTTTAAAAACTAACAACTAAAAAGTTAATTTTTTTCTCTTCTCAAACAAATAGTAATAATAATTTTTTATTAACTAGCTATAAACCAATTACTATAAAATTAATTCTTTGCAAACTCAGCCTTAGTCTACTGGTTTAAAATGCATTCAAACATAAACAAAGAAAAAAAAAAACTTGTGGTTGTAATAGAAAATGTTTTTTATGTAAATTCAATGAGACGCATCTTGACACTTTAATTTTTATTGCAGTTGAATATTTAGTATAATATATTAAATTATATAGATAATTTTTTTTAAATATTTTAAAATATTCATTTAAAATATTTTAAAATTATATTGATAACTGAATCTTTGTTATAATATTTTAATTTATATTAATAAATTTATTTTTAAATATTTTAATATTCAATATAACTAACATATTATTTTGTAACTTAAAAATATTTTTATTATTTGAACCAGGCTCCTATAAAAAAGAAAAATAAATATTTGGGATGATTGACGTTGAGAGCTCTGTTTAAAAAGAAAAAAAACCTAATAACTTGGCTACTAACTACAAACTTTTTAATATTTTTCAAATGAATAAATTTACTCCGTTATATTTCAAATTTCTTTTAAATTTTGAAGAACTAAAATGTCAATTTAACAAAAAAAAAGCTAAAAAAAACTATTAATAAGTTAACTTTTTTTCTCTTTCTGAATGTAAATTAATTTTTTAGTAATTAACTAGTAACCGATTATAAAAAAATTTAATTTTTTCTTCACAAACCCAGTCTTAATTTTCAAGTTTAAAGCGCATTCAAACACAAAGAGAGAGAGAGAAAAAAGAACTTACATCTAACAGCTTCACCTCCCTTCCGTGTATTTAGGCACATTAAAAAAGAAAAAAAAAATTGAAAAGTTGAGGTCACTAGCTGCGTCACCTCCCTTTTGTGTCTTTAAAGCACATTAAAAAAAAAAATAAAATAAAAAGTTTTGGTCACAGGCTGCTGGCGGTGGGCTAACATCGGTAGCCGACGTTAGCCCCCCCACTTCCTGTGGAATATGATGATGGGATGGTGGGTTTTGTTTGAGAGCCACGGGTTTAGGAGGGAAAAGTTTAAAAAAAAAAAAATTATTAACTAAATACTTATTTAGAATAGTGTTTGGGAAAATATTTTTGGAATTTAAAGATTTTAAGGGACTGTTTGGAGTGTAAGTACACCAAAAGTGAAATTTTTTAGAATTTGGAGTATAAAAATTATTTGAAATGATAGTTGAATATTTGTATTTGATTTGATATAAAGTTGTTCAAAATTATATAAAGTGACATGTAGCAAAATTTTAGTAGAGAATCTTGAAAAGTTTTTTGAGTTTTGTGGAACTTTTTGCTATTAATGTCAGTCTAACTATTTCAAAAATTTAGCAAAAACTATTGGAACGCACTATAATGATTTGTTCCAATGGATTTGATAATTGTTTTTTTAAAAACATTAGAATTTTTTAGAATTTGAGAAAGTTGAAAATTTTGAAATTATTTGGAGTTTTTTGAACTTGATTGGAGCTCCAAGCGGCCCTTAATATTATTATCAAAGTAGCATATAATTGCTTAAAATAGAAAAGTATTTTTTAAAATTTAAATATTATTTTAAAATAAAAAATACTTATTTATTTTAAATAGTAAAGTATTTTTATAATTTTCAATAAAATTTTATTTAAGATGGAAAATAATATTAATGCCAAGATAGAAACTTTTAAATATTTTTGAATATTTTAATGTAATTAACTAAAATATTATTTAAACTGGAAGATAGAGCTACAAATAATCTAGAGTGATAATGAACTAATACTAAGATAATATTTTTGAAATGTTTTTATTTTTTTTTCAAATAATTTTTATAATAAATTAGATAGGAATTCTCAATATTTTGTTGGAACGCAATAGGTTAGGGTAAACCAAGAGGTTCTAGTTGGGTAAGTTTTACTCGTCACAAGAAGGGACTCCCCCAATTTATGTTAGTTAAACCTTATATTATCAGTAGATTGGAGTTAAGGATAAGTACTTTCCAATTCACACTACTCCTGTTTTGAAAGGCTCATGCTTAAAGCTCTTAGATACCTTTTCATGCCTTTCTATTGCCACTCCAAACTAGCACATAATTTTTCTGGCCTAAGTAACTTCCCTTAAGGTTCAGAGATAAATACGACTATGCACCGAAAATGTTTTAAATGAATTTTAGAAAGGAAAGCAGAGCAAAGGCTCAATAGGTTTATTCATCAATTGGAGGAGGATCTTGGATATCCCATACCTCCATTAAAGGTTCGAATGTCTTAAGGAAGGGTTTGTGCCCATTAATTTTAAATGAAAAATTTTTAGGATTTTCAATTTCAATTGTACTATGATTAGAAAGGGTATTAACATATATGGCCCATTCTATTTTTTTTTTTAATTTTCCAAGCAATAAATGCAAACGAGAGCTATAAAGCAATACTTTTTAGTCTATATGGAAAGATTTTTGATGTATATGTTGGTCATGAATTTTCTTTATTTTAGATTTTACAATCTCAGCATTTTCGAAATCATCATTATGAATTTCCTCTAACTCATTTAGCTGAAGCTTTCGATGGAGATTAGCTTCATCTTAATAAGCATTAAAGGATGAAGATTTATACTAAAAGACATGCTTTATGTTTTGTATTTCTATATCATTTTAATGAGAATTATTTTTTGAGCAATGAATACCATTTATTATATTTGTGCTTGTAGCTAATATTCAGAAACAGTATTTGATCTGGTGTGCATAGTATGACTTAGACACAGAAGACTAGAATATTAGTTCTTTTGGAATACAAGTTTATTGTTCATCGTTTTAGATGGAACTAGACACACCATCAGCAGAATTATAGCACACTTTTTTTTAATAGATTTGTCTTGACTATGCGGAATGGTTTAGTTCCACCTATTTGTGTTAGTACATTTGTGTTTATTGAAGTGGACCCATTATACTAACTCTAAAAAAAAAATTATATCTCATGCTTATTATGATTACTTATACTCTTAATCTGGATTCTATTTTTAGACACGTATATATAGTGATTATTGCTTTAATAACACAAAAAACGAAATTCTATGTATGAATTAATAAATTCAGTGGGTTAGGCAATGACATTATTTATATGGTGAACATTAATAATTAAAGGAATTTAAATCCTAATTAACTAGATTGATGATATCTCATTGAGAAAGTTTATAAGTTTTGACTGTATCAAATCATGCAAGTGGATTTTAATATTATATTTTAAATAAGTTAAGTGGAAATGTCTCAAGAAGAATAGAAGCCAATTAAATTAAATTGTTAGTAATTAAATTTAATTAGTGGATATCTGTAATTTTAATATGGAGAGATAATAAGTATTTATTATTGAGGATCAAAAATAAATTTTTGAACATGATTAGGAGTACAATTATAATTCTTTAGTAGAATTAATTATAATTTATGCAATCAAATCTTAACTCAAATGGGATTAGGTGATTTAATTACGTAGGAAGCCTTTTTCATATTTGCTTATTGGTCTCTATTGTAACCTATAAATACTCTCTATGTTGGCAGCTAGGGAGATGTTTTCTGAAGTGAGATTTTATTCAAAACTTGAAAAAAGAAAAAAAAAAAAAAAAAACTCTAAAGGTAGTTGGAGATCCCATAATCTCATAAGGGAAAGATAGTATTTTCAAAATTAGTAGAAGGCTGGTTTAGGTTGAGTAGTTGATTCAAAGTTTTTCAGATTTTGAGAACACTTTTTTATCGAGATCAAATCAAAGAGAGCTTAAAGGTATGATCTTTTTCTCACATTCATTATCACAAGTTTTTTTATTTTTTACTTATTATTGACATATACTATAGTTGTAATCTTAGGGATTTTTGCGTTTCCAACATAATTTCCTTGATTACCCAAAAAGACTTGTGCTCAAGTTCTATCCGTAAATGATAGGGTATTCCAAATATTAATTGACTACTTCGAATAAGTGCAACTAAAAATATCTCTCAAATGGAAGAGGATATAGTGTAGTTTAACCTAGTAAAACCAATTATTGTATCCTTAGGGAAGCTAATATTTGCAAACTCTAAGTTCTCTAAGTTTAGCTATTCTAAGTTTCCAAGTGTGGCAGAGTAAAGTTGATTTGAATGATTGGATTTTCGATGACTAATCTTAAAGGTTACCAAATAACAATCAAATTAAGTTCTTTAACTATGAAATTGTAAATATTTATAATAAAGTCAATAGCAAGAAATCAAATTAATACTATTTTGAATAATGAACTTGTAAAATTCAAACTAAACTAACTCAAAACAAGGCAATGAACTCTAGGGTTTTGAATGACTAATAAAGGCTTGATTAACTTACAAATTCGAGTAGATTGATTATTTTCAAATGAATACCAATTTTATCTCAATTTAAGTTTCACGTTTAGGAAAAATAAACTAGAGGATATTATCATGAAATTAATTTTCCCAAAGTTTAGTTTTAATTTCACGTTTAGGAAAGAAAAACTGGAAAATATTCTGTTACGTTCATCTTTGGTCGAAACTTAATTTTATTTGTTTTCAAAAATATGTAACTATTTTAATCACAGAATAGCATCAGGGTTTTTAAGAAAATGGGAACAACATGATATGTTTTCGAAAGCTTTTGAATCGAATAAAGTCAATTCAAAAAATAAAAACCCTAACATGCAAGTTTAACCTTGCATGTAAGGGTCTAATGGCATTCAATCATTAAACAATATACCTACCCATCGTTGATGGGTTGAATCAAGCAAAGTAATCTAGCTTAGCATCATTAGAAACAAATAAACATACGGAAAGAAAAGAACTTGAGAAAATAAGTAGAATGCATTAGAAAAACCTGAAACTTTTACTTTTGCTAAATAATTAATAAATCCATGTTCGATCCGATGCGTAAAACACGAAAATAGTGAATGAAAAACTGAAAACTTAAGCCCTAGAACTTTAAAACTATATTTGAATGGCTAAAAAAGAATACCCTCTGTCTGCTAATACAAACCTATTTATAGGCAACCAACCCTAAAAATTTAGAACTGAATTTTTAGATGCTAACTGGACCGTGCCATTTAGATGGAAAATTGGTGTCCGAACAAAAAGAACAAAAATGAAACTTTGTAAAGTTGAAAATGTTCTGAGTATTAAAGCTATTTGGCTTTTGGAAAATAGCATCCGGATGATAGATTCCTTCCTTACATTAAAACCAAAAATTTATTTTCTTTATTATTTGCTTCAACTTCTTCTATAACTGCTTCGTTGCAATTTGGGTTGAAGTGTCAGGAATTGAACAACATAGGTACTTTCATTCTTTTCATCATTTCCATCCTTTTCATCCTCGATAATCTCGTCATTTTCTCACGTTTCACTGCATTTTGAAAATAGAAACCATTAGACTTCAAATTAGATAAAATCTTTCCTGAATGATTAAGGAATGCATGCTTTATGACTTAGTTCGAGGCATGTAATTACACTTTTCAAGTGTAATCACTAATCCATATGGTGACATCGTACGATAGTTTTATAGGCAATACAGTAGGCCTATAAAGCACTAGTCAATCTCTTTGACTAACCTTTATGATATGGGTTGATGGTTTTTTTTTCAAAATACCTTTAATTTCTTGATTTGCTAATTCCACTTGTCCATTGGTTTGTGGACGATAATAAGTGCTAATTTTATGCATGATCTCATATTTTTGAAATAGAAGTCCTATGGGTCTATTGCAGAAATGCTTACCTCCATCATTCATGATAGCACCGGGCATACTAAATTGTGAGAAAACATTTTCTCAAATTAATGTCATTACTATATGATCATTGGTCTTGTTAGGAATGGCTTCCACTCATTTTCATACATAGTCCTCACCAACTAAGATGAATCAATTGCTAAAAGAACTGGGAAATGGTTTGATGAAGTCGATTCCTGAACTGTAAAATATTTTAATTATTAATGGGTGTAGAGGCATCATGTGACGTCTTGTGAGGTTTCCTAATTTTTGACATATCTTACATTTAATACAAAATTTGTGGACATTTTAAAATATGGTTGGCCAAGAAGAACCACACCGTAAGATTTTAGCAGTAGTTTATTCTTAAGAAAAAATGGCCACCACAGGCTTAGGCATATAAAGGTTAATGACATTGGAGATTTCCTTGATCGGTGCATAATTGAATAGATATGGTTTATTTGTGTAGAAAGATCCTTTTTCTTGTCAATTAATTTCCATTCAATAGGTATTTCACCAATTACAAGAATGATCTAACATTTCGAAGAAACTTTTTCTTGTCAATTATTTTTCTTTCAATAGGTATTTCACGAGTTATAAGGTAATTGACTATATCAGCATGTCGTGGATTAATTATATTCAAACAATTGAAGAGTTGTTTATCAAGAAAAGAATTCATCAATCGTTCTTTCATCATTATTTGAACTACATTCAAGAAGTTGAGGCAAATGATCCGCAACCACATTCTCTACTCCCTTTTTTATCTCTAATTTCCATGTGAAATTATTAAAGGAGTAGAATCTAGTGTATAAGAGGGGATTTGGTGTCTTGTTTTGTCAAAAGATATTTTAATGTTGAGTGATTAGCTAAAACAATAACCAAAGATCCTATAAGGTATGAACGGAATTTGTCCAGGGAAAAACTACTGCAAGCAATTCCTTTTCAATGGTTGTATAATTTCTTTGTGCAAGGTTTAAAGTCTTGCTAGCGTAGTAAAAACATGAAATTTGTTGTCTTTACATTGCCCTAAAACTGCACCTATGGCTGAGTCATTTGCATCACACATAAGTTTGAAAGATAGGGACGAATCGGGTAGTTGTATGATAGGTGCTGAGGTTACACATTCCTTACAGTGGTCAAAAGCTTTTTGACGTTTAGGGGTCCCATTAAGAACTATAACTTTGCTTGAAAGTTGACAAAGAGGGTTGGATATCAAATTGAAGGATTGAATAAAACGATAATAAAATCCTATTGACCTAAGAAAGAACATCTTTGACATTTCTAGGGATAGGCAATTGTCAGATTAAGTCAACTTTGGCTTTATCTACCTCCATTCCTTTGGCAGATACTATATGGCCTAAGATTATTCCCTGTGAGTTTAGTACTTAATTACTCTGTTCACATTTTATCAGTACTTGCTTATGATTAGCTCAACATTGTTCATAGGAATTTCTATAGACAAAGAAGTCGTCTATGAAAGCTTCTATGCATTGCTAGAAAATGGCATTTTGGTTGCAGTCCAAAATGGTAGCCAGATATTAAGGAGTCGTGGCCAAAGGACATTAGCTCGGGCTCATAAGCTGTGGTTTTTATTGAGTAGCAAAAAAGATCATTGATTATGGCCCATGGTCGCAACCATAAATTAGCTACGACAAGTATCCTATTGGTTATGACATGCATGGTGTGGCTAATAAAAGAATCCTAAAGCTAGTAGCTACGTCACGCCCCAAATTTCGTGACCTGAGAGGTGAGTGAAAGACATAAATATCATGCACAACGTAATCATACCCAGGGATATGACAACCCTGGAGCAACCACACACAACCTAAATACATAATATAAACTACACCTTGGCTATTGCTAGGTTATCAAGCTCCAACACCTCCCATAATAATAACAATAATAATAATAATAATAATAATAAATAAATAAATAAATAAATAAATAAATAAATAAGCATCAACTTTATAGCCTTTACAACACAATCGAATAATCTCCAAATAAAATAATATTACAGTCCCAAAATGAATATTAATTTAAATAATTTAAAATGAAAACGTCTACATCTGCTATGCACTTTTAGCCCAATTCAATGCCCACCTATATCTTTTGATCTTGAACCTGTAGAAGGTTTGTAAGGATGTGAGCACCAACCACTTTGTGCCCACGATAGATAATACTGACATATATAATATGTACAACATAATATAAAACTAAGAGTTATAAATATAACATGACTCGATGTGATAAAGGTAGACAAAATCTAATTCCCTTTAAACATAGGCATTATAATGTCATTACATAATTTAACATAAACATATGCCGATAGCTATCATACTAAATCTCATCTTTTCAGTCAATCACTTCTACTAAATAATTTTCATTAATCATTATTATTCATCTATCATTTTGACTTTGGTTGCAAGGGTGAGTATAATTAATGTCGTCATTAGAGGTCATGATTAGCCCTATTTAATCACGTCATTATAGGCTATAATAGCCAGGCCACAATTAGCCTTATTTAATTATGTTGTCGTTAATAGCCAGGCCACGATTAGTTTTATCACACGTCATGTTGTAGGCTACTAACCTACTGGCATGAAGACTAATCCCTGTGCAGGGTTCGGGACTTTCAACCCTAGGATAATCTCAGTACCCTCTTATTTTTCATATACCGCTCTGAACCCCGCATCATAACATTAATCGCATTATCCATTTCATCTCTTTTCAGTATTACTATACCTTTATAGTGTCTACATGCCACTTAGCATTCTTCTATGCCATCATGTTCTCAGCCTCATTTTTAACCATACATCGATCACATTTCAACACTTTCATTCTATTACACATTAGTATTCAATTCTTAATCAAAAGTTCCATCGTATCATTATAGAACTCATTCTAAGCATTACATTTCATCCATTTTCTAACCACAACAACTACACTAACAAACAATCACATTTTTACACTTAAACACATTCTCTAGATAATAAGGTTGAACTTAAATGTTCTAAGAGGTTTCCATTGTCTCATATAATCTAGTCTACTCCAACAATTGTGTTGAATTTATATTGAGGATTCAAAGAAAGGAAGCGGATACTGAAAATTGAAGGAAAAAAGTGGGCAGGCACCCCTTTGTTTTCTGAGGTGTGCGTCCCTAAGGCCCGGTACCCCTCTGATTTTGTTTGAGTGTGCTCCTGATGGCGGGTGCCCCTCTAACTTTCATCCTTTGGCCCCCTGACAAGGATAGTAGATCGGGTTCGAGTCTGTGTTTTTTAGTTTTTTAGTTTCTTAGGTCCATTTCATTAAAAGCTTAAATTCTTCCATTTAGGTAACCATTCTTGCAATTTATTATTTTGAATATCACTCGAAGCCTTATAAGCATTACAAGAAACCAAAAATTTGGAATTTCATCAAGTATAGGTACTCATATGGACTAGTTTTCATTTTCTTCATTTTGGCATATACTTACACATATACATATGTATAGCTTCTGTTTTCTTCCACTATTCTCAACCAAACCTCGAAGTAATCATACTAATATTATCTTAAACTTGTTAACATATTATATATGAGAATAAAAGGTATTGAATCACTATCGTAAGCTAAGAAAACTGGAGAAACATGAAGGTGAGCCAACTGTAACTTTGTCAAATTTTTTTTTGAAAACTTTAGACCGATCACATATGCACACTAGCGATCCTAACAACAAACCAATCACATAGAAATGATCATTGGATGTCAAATTTCATTCTTACAAGATTAACTTGAGTTTGGTTGAAGTTTGAGTCACATACCAACCTTGGTTTGCTTGGTTGCTTTACCGATTCTTTCCCTTTCTCTCTGGCCAAAAACACTCTATCTTCCCTCCATTACGCACAGGCACGCACACACACACACATATAACCAAACTTGGGGAAGAAGCCACCAATAGTGGCCCACCCCCTCCCCTCTTCTCCCCTACGGCCTACCACGTCCATTCTCCGCGTCTAAGAAACGAAAGAATGCAGAAACAAATTCAGACAAACCAATCTATTTGTCAGTTTGAAAAGGGTGGCGCCCCTCTGACTTCCTAGGTGTGTGCCCCTTTATCTTTTTGGGCATGCGTCCCTCCTTCTCTCGGCCCACTTGATTTGTTTTGGGCTTTACAAGCCCAACCTCCTTCTAGCCCAGTTTCTATATATAACTTAAACCCAATACCCATGTATTTCAATCCAACTACAATTTGATAACATTAAGCCCAATACTCATGCAACCTCAGCTGAAATAGTTCATTTATTCCCCATTTTATCCCATAAAATTTTAAAATTCTATTAAGTAATAAATGAAAGTTTTTAGGTAGTTTTTTTGGTCATTGCATTCTACTTCTCTTAAAAAAATATTATCCTCGAAATTTATTACATGACAGTGTATGAAAATAATTATGGAAATCATTTCTGCATTTCAGACTCGTGTTCCCATGTAGATTCCTCAACTCCATGATGTCTTCATAATGCATGAACCAATGGGATTGTCTTACCTTGAAGTACTTGGTCTTGGGAATCCACGATTTGAAAATCGGCTTTACTTCATATATGACTTCAGTTTCTACTTCTAGTTCGATCCAATCTAGCACATGACTGAGTCTAGAATATATTTGTGTAGCATAAAAACATGAAAGACCTCGTGCACTTCAGACAACTGTGGCGGTATTGTCAGTTTGTAAGAAACCTCTCTAACTCTGGCCATGATATCAAATGGATAAATTTCCTTATTTGCCAAACTTGAATTGTCCAGTGCATGGTGACACTTTAAAAATATATGATCCCCTATTTGAAACTCCAAAGGCCGTCTTCTTTAATTCGTATTGCCCTTTTGGCAGCTATGTTTAGTTTCCAATCTTTGCCTTATAACCTTATTCTTCTCGTTAGTTTCCTGTACCAATTCTAGTCCAATAATAGCTGCTTTCCCGACCTACATCCAACAAAATTGTGATCTACATGGTCTACCCTATAATGCCTTAAACGGTGCCGTCTCAATGCTTGCTTGGTAACTATTATTGTAAGCAAATTTCACCAATGGTCAATGATCTTCCTAGCTCCCTTTGAACTCAACCATGCAAGCTCGAAGCATATCTTCCAAAATTTGTATCATCTATTTTGATTATCCATCAGTTTTACGATGATTGGTTGTACTAAAACATAGTTCTACTCCCATAGCTGCTTGAAAGCTCAGCCAAAATCGGGAGATAAATCGTGGTTCCCGATTTGAAACCATTGATACCAGTGTTCTATGTAATCTTAAAATTTCTCGAATATTCAATCGGGCTAAAGAATCTATTTAATTTGTCATCCGCATTGACAGAAAGTATGCTGACTTGGTCAAACGATCCAATTACCCTTATGGTATCACTTTTTTTGGTTCTCGGTAACTCTGACAAGAAATCCATGGTCTTGTTCTCACATTTCCACTTAGATATCGACAACGGCTGTAACAATCCAGCCAGTCTTTGATGTTCTATCTTCACTCGCTGACAAGTCAGACACTTGCTAATGAATTCAACCACGTCTTTCTTCATTCCAACCCAATGGAATTTTTGTTTCGTATCATGATACATCTTCGTACCTTCTTGATGCACTGCCAAAAGTAAATTATGAAACTCTTTCATAGCTTCATTTTGAATTGACGAAGGTACAAAGATCCTTCCCTGATATTCGACCGCCTCATCATTATCCACTGTCTAGCCTGGCATATTGACCAAAATTTTTACTTTCAACCGAACATCACTAACGTCCTCATCAGACTTCTATGCTTTAATTACTCAGCTGACTAATGCTGGCTGAATGACAGTAGTATACAATACCACCCTTTCATTATCTTTCTCAAACTCTAGATCAAATTCATTTAAAAAAAAAGTTCCTATCATTTCCCATTCCTTGACTGCAATATTAGCCATGGTACTTCGAGTCTTTCTGCTTAATGCATCTGCAACAACATTAGCCTTTCCTGGATAATGTAGCTCAAAGTCATAATTCTCCATACACTTCATCAATCTTCACTGTCTCAAATTCACGTCTTTCTAGGTAAAAATATACTTTAAAGGCTTGTGGTCTAAGAGTGCTTCAAACTTCTCACCGTACAGATAGTGTCTCCAACTTTTTAACATAGAAATTATAATTGCTAGTTCCAAATCATGAACTGAATAATTCTACTCACGAGTCTTTTAATTGCCTTAAACCATATGCTACAACTCTGCCATTTTGCATGAGAACATTATTGAGTCTTTCCGGAGATGTATCACAATACACTGAGTAACCTACTCCCCTATTT
This sequence comes from Sideroxylon spinosum, assembly GCA_003260245.2. Taxonomy (NCBI): domain Eukaryota; kingdom Viridiplantae; phylum Streptophyta; class Magnoliopsida; order Ericales; family Sapotaceae; genus Sideroxylon; species Sideroxylon spinosum. The sequence continues at coordinate 24,628 of QLOD02182441.1, forward strand.
GAAATGACTAATATTGGTGTAGTGGCTAATCTTCTTTTAATCTCTTGAAATGATTTTTCACGTGTATCGTTCCATTCGAACTTGACTCCCTTTCAAGTCAGTCTAGTCAATGAGACTGCCAACTTGGAAAAATCTAAAACAAATCTCCTGTAGTATCCTGCTAATCCCAGGGGACTTCATATCTCAAATACATTTTTCAGTCTAGACCACTCGAAAATAGCTTCAATCTTGGATGGGTCTACTGCCACACCTTCTTTAGACACCACTTGCCCCAGAAATTTTACTTTCTTTCGCCAAAATTCACACTCACTCAACTTAGCTTACAACTGATGATCTTTTAATCTTTGTAACACAAGTCTTAAATGCTACTCATGATTTTCTTCCAACTCAGAGTAAATTAAGATGTCGTTTTACTACCATAAATTTATCCAAGTAATCTCTAAAAACTCTATTCTTCAAATCCATGATTACTACTGGAGCATTTGTCAATCCAAAGGGCATAACTAGAAATCCGTAGTGACCATACCTAGTCTTGAATGCCATATTTGAATGTCTTCTTCTTTTACTCTCAATTGATGATATCCTAACCTTAAAGCTATCCTTAAGGATACAGACGACCCTTTCAATTGATCAAACAAATCATCAATTCTCAGTAATGGGTACCTATTTTTGATAGTCCCTCTGTTTAATTTCCTATAGTCAATAAACATTCTCAGTGTCCTATATTTCTTTGCTGCAAATAATGTTGGTGCCCTCCTCGGCCTAATAAGCCCCTTGGCTAATAATTCTTCAACCTGTTTTCTTAATTCAGGCAACTATACTGACATCAACCTGTATGAAGGAATAGAAATAGGCTCCGTACTTGGAACTAAATCAATAAAAAAACTCCACTTCCCTCTCTGGTGGCAATCCAAAAATCTCCTCCGGAAATACTTCAGAGAATTCACATACAACCTTTGGCAGTTTGATTGCTTGTTCTTCTACTATCATAGAAGCAAATAACCTACATAAATTGACTTTTCTTTGGCTACCCAAAAGTGATAAGTCTCACCATTCACATTTGTTTTCAAATAAACGAATTCGTCTTCTCTCTAGAGTTGATAAGGTCACCTTACGCTTTTAGTAATCAATCATAGCTTGGTAGAATATAAGCTAATCCATTCTAAGTGTGACATCAAAACCTCTCACCTCCAACATGTTCAAATCAAACTTGGAGAGAAATTATTGCCCGTCAAAAGCCTTCTATAACCTTAATTCATAGCCTTTACATACTTTTGTTAATGCAAAACATCTAGCTATAGGTGTCTCCACATGTAAAAGTGAATCCAAGGGACTAACATCTTTACCTAAAACAAATACAAATGATGAAGTAATAAATGAATAAGAGGCTCTTGTATCTAGAAGCACTGTAGCACTAGATGAGTGACTCAAAAAATACCTCGGGTCACCATCGGCTTAGTGGGTGCCTCCTATTGTGCCATCGTGATTACTTTACCTTGCACTGGTATGTCCTATGACCTGTCTAGCCTCTGTCTTTTTGGGGCCATTCTTTTTTGTTTTGGAGCCCCACTATATATGGCCCCTTATAGAGCATTTCTTTGCTGACGCTGCTGCTGAATTGATTGGGAAGTCGATTGACAACTGGGAAAGATTCTCCCATATGTGCCAGTCTCCCTCCTATATCACTCTGCCTTTATGGATAAATCTTCTGGATATGCCCTACCCATTTGTATCCATAAAACACCCTATTTTCTCTTATGGGCCCACTCCTCGCCTGTCCTGTTATCTAGTTTGTCTTCTAATCTTGGGACAATCTATACTTTTATGGCTCAGCTATCTACAATTTAAACATATGACTTTTCTTTGGGAAGTTCCCTCCGATCGCTGGATTGTGTGGGTTCCGTACTTCCTTGACATGACAACTGAATTTATGGGCCGATAAACTGCTTTTAATTATTTTTCTATTTCCACCTTCTTACTGGGCGTTTGAATCTTTTCCATAGCTCCCTTCTTGGATACTCTTTGTCTCATTCAAGTCTCTTCTGACATTCATAGTTCTATTTATTAAAATCTCTTAATCATCCATTCCTAGCAACACCATCCTATTCCTCAAAGCTAGCCTCAATCCTCATTCAAATCTTTTACATTTCAGGTGGATGGTAAAAACAAGCTCAGGTGCATATTTAGACAAGTCAAATTTTTTTTTTCATATTCCAGAATTGTTATATTTCCTTTTATCAAACTGGCAAACTCTTCTCTTTTTGCATCTCTTAAAGATTGTGGGAAGAAATAGTCACAAAACCTTTCCTTAAATCTCTCCCAGGTTAGAACTAATGATCATCTTGAATTCTTTATACAAGCCCACCAAGCCATGCTCGTCCCACTAATTGAGAAGTGGTCAAAGTGATGCAAGTCAAAGGATCAGTAATCTGCATAGCCATAAAAATCTTCTCACATTCATCCAAAAACTGTTTAGCTATATCTACATCAATTGTCACATCATAAGTAGGAGGCTTCATCATCCTAAACCTTTCCAATGTATTAGTACTAGTATGCATCTATAATTGCGAGCCTGCTTAGGCTTTCTCTACTATTGTGGCCATGGTTGCTACCAATTGCTGTAATATTACCCCAGCATCTAGGGCTGCCGGTTGTGGTACCTCAGGCTCTTGTGATTACACTTTCTTCTCTCATGGGGCCTCCTACTGTACATGAGGCTATGCCTTGGCTACCACACTCAAGTGTGTTTCTTACTTCTGCTAAATAGGTGCATTGCTTTCATCTTGATATGCTGGGGCATCCTCCTATCCTCTACCTCTACCATGACCATGGCCTCTGCCTTGACCTTTAGCCCTTATTTCTCGTGGTGGCATTTTCTTATCTATAATGATAAAGCATAATAATAGTAAAATTTCATTAAACTTCTCAAATCAAAACATAACCTTACTAATATTAAGTTAATGTCTTACATTGTAAAGTTACATCATGATAACATCACTTCTACCACTTACATTTACATTAATATCTTTAATATTACATCAGTTTAAGTATCACTCCTCTAAATAGACTTGAAAGAAAATACATTATAGCATTGGTTACTTGACCTTATGACCTATTTGATTACTCCTAGAGGAATGGATTTTCAAAAATTTTCCCTTTCTTGACATCTTAACCTCTACAATATGGATTAGAGCTACGAGAATGCTTTCTTCCACAATAATAAGCACACCTCTCACTATAATGCGTCGGGCATTTATAGCATATGTATCCTAATCTACAACAATTCCTACATGCTCTTCGTAGGTGCTCCTCCTCATTTTTAGAACTCTCTCCCACCTTATAGGTGCTGGACCCCTGGGTATTGATGTCCTGATTATTGGTGTTTGGTGTTGTTGCATTTGCGGTCATTACTAAATCAGTTTGCGAAACATTTAAAATCAATGACACATTCTTCACTACATTATTGGGATAACATTTTGGGGAAGATTATTGGCTTGATGAGGAACTGTGTATTGGTATGGATAAAGTCCAGGATATGGAAATTGGTAAGGCATCCGAAAATATGACACCACGGCTGACTCACAATTGATGGCATAAGGGTTGTTCCTATCATATTCACTGGCATGTTCTATGGAGGGAATTCATTTAGACATTCAGTTTTTACTCTGACAAAAATATAGTCATCCAGAAACATAACATCCTCATCAACCAGCCGGGGTTTTATATTACTACATTCTCCTTTCTCCATTCCTATCTAATATTTTAGACAATTCATAAAGTTTTAGAATTATGCCCAATTAAGTATTGTTTAAACATATGATTTGAAATATAAGACTTCTCGTGTCCCCAGGTATTCTAACCTAGGCTCTGATACCATGCTATCATGCCCCAGAACTCGTGACCTGAGAGGTGAGTGAAAAACATGCATATCATGCACATTGTGACCATACCCTGATCAGAGCAATATGACAACCCTGGAGCAACAACCACACAACCCAAATACATAATATGAACTATGTCATGGCTATTACAAGGCTATGAGGCTCCAACACCTCCCATAATAATAATAAATAAGCATAAACCTTATGGGGTACAACCCAATCGAATAATCTCCAAATAAAATAATATTATAGTCCCAAAATGAACAGTAATTTAAATAATTTAAAATGAAAATGTCTGCATTTATTATGCACTTTTAGCCTAACTCAATGCCCACCTATATCTTTTGATCTTGAACCTACAGTAAGGTTTGTAGGGATGTGAGCACCAACCACTTATGCCAATGATGCATAATACTGACATATATAGTATGTACAACATAATATAAAACTAATCGTTATAAATACAACACGACCCGATGTAATAAAGGCGAATAAAATCCAATTCCCTTTAAGCATAGGAATTATAATGTCATTACATAATTTAACATAAATATATGCCAATAGCCATCATACTAATTCTCATATTTTTCCTCTATCATTTCCGCTAAATCATTTTCATTAATCATCGTTGTTCATCTCTCATTTTTACTTTGGTTGCAGGGGTGGGTATAATTAACGTCGTTGTTAGAGACCACGATTAGCCTCAGTTAATCATGTCATCGGTAGAGGCTATAATAGCCAGGCCATAATTAGTCTTATTTAATTATGTCATCGTTAGAGACTATAATAGCTAGGGCACAATTAGCCTTATCACACGTCATGTCGTAGGCTACTAACCTACTGGCATGAAGACTAATCCCTACATAGGTTTCTGGACTTTCAGCCCTAGAGTAATCTCAGTACCCTCCTATTTTTCATATACCCTCTGAACCCCGCGTCAACATTGATCATATTGTCCATTTCATCTCTTCCATTATTATTATACCTTTACAATGTCTACCTGCCACTTAGCATTCTTCCATTGGCATTATGTTCTCAGCCTCATTTCTAACAATGCATCCATTACATTTCAACACTTTCATTCTATTACACTTTAGTATTCAGCTCTTAATCAAAAGTTACATAGCATCATTAGAGAAGTCATTCTAAGCTTTACAATTCGTACATCTTCTAACCACGACAACTGCACTAACAAACAATCACATTTCTACACTTAAACACATTCTTTAGATAATAGGGTTGAACTTAAACATTCTAAGAGGTTTCCATTATCACATATAATCTGGTCTACTACTACAATTTTGCATAATTTATACTGAGGATTCAAAGGAAAAGAAAATAGATACTGAAATCTAAAGGAAAAAGGGGTGGATGCTCCTCTGTTTTCTGAGGCGTGCACCTCCAAGGGTGGTGCCCCTGACTGTGTTTGGATGCATCCCTGATGGCGGGCCCCCCTCTGATTTTTTCGAGTATTTGTTTTTAGTTTCTTATGTCTACTACACTTAAAGCTCAAATTCATCCATTTAGGCAACCTCTCTTGCAATTCATTGTTTTGAATATCATCACAAGCCTTATAGGCATTAAAAGGAACAAACAATTTGGAATTTCATCAAGTATAGGTACTCTTATGGATTAGTTTTCATTTTCTTCATTTCGATATATGCATACATATATACATGTGTATAACTTCAGTTTTCTTCCACTATTCTCAACCGAACCTCAAAAAAATCATGCTAGTGTTATCTTACGCTTCTCAACATATCATATATGAGAGTAATAGGAATTGAATCCCTACCTTAAGCTAAGAAAATAGGAGAAACAAAAAGGTGAGCCAACAGTGACTTTGTCAGAAATTTTTCAGAAATTTTAAACCGATCGTATATGCAGACCGGTGATCCTAATAACAAACCAATCATATAGAAATGATCATTGGATGTTCAAGTTCATTCTTACAATATTAATTTGAGTTTTGTTGAAGTTTGATTCACCTACTAACCTTGGTTTGCTTGGTTGCTCTCCCGGTCCTTCTCCTCTCTCACTGGCCGAAAACTTTCTCTTTTTCTCTCTCCCCCTTCCATCACACACACATACATATATAAGAAAACTTGGGGGAGAAGCCACCAACAGTGGCCTACTCTCTCCCTTCTCCCCCTAGAGCCTATCACGTCCATTCCCGGGGTCTGAGAAACAGCAAAGTGTAGAAAAAAATTCAGACAAATCAATTTGTCTATTAGTATGAAAGGGGGCAACCCTCCAAGTTCCTAAGCGTGCACCCCTTAGTCTTTTTGGGCGTGCACCCCTCCTCATCTTAACACACTTGATTTGTTTTGGGCTTTGCAAACCCAACCTTTTTCTTGCCCAATTTTTCTCTATAACTTAAACCTAATACCCATTTATTTCAATTTGATTTCACTTTGGTAACACTGAGCCCAATACTCATGCAACCTTAACCCAAATAATTTTGTTTATTCCCCATTTCATCTCGTAAAATTTCAAAATTCTATTAATTATTAAACAAAAGTCTTTAGGTCATTACAAGCTACTATAAATTTGACTTTTAGTTGTGGCCTAGCCCCATGGCAAATGTCATTATATTAGTTTAATTTTACTAACTTTTGGCTACAACTTATGGTAGTGGCCAATATTTAAAACTATAATTTTTTGTATATAGTATTAGCTATAGTCATGAGTCCTATTTTAAATTTCAATTTGATTTGTAGTAATTATTGTTTTTACCTATATAATTAACATTACGTCTATAGTTATTAATCAATTTAATTCATATATGGTACCTATAATTAAATATAGAATACACAATAAATTAATAAAAATGTATCTGAATATATTAAAGTAAATAAAAATATTACACATAGTGCAACGTCGAAAATCCATAATATACAATACAAAAATAAATTCATATTACAATACTAAAAAATGTTCCAAATACTGTATTAAAATAAACAAACAAATATGACATCCTTCATCTAGTAGACCGAAAAAAAAAAAAAAAGAAAAAATTTCTTATCAAAAAGAGTTAGCCAAGCAAGTGAAACATTAAATAGTGCACTTACATATGATGTCATAATTCCTTGGATTCCTTTAACCTGGGAGAGAGGAAAAAATAACTTAATTCAATAGATTGTTTGTGAATAAAAATGGAATTGCTTAAAATTCACAAAGGTAAGTTCAAAACTAATTGTTGAAGATGGGAAAAATGAACGATTTGAGTGAAAATTTCACCTCATAGTAATTGCTAAATTTAGGTTAAAAAAATGAAAGATTGGACCATTAATTGGTTGGGCTCCAAATCCCCATGCAGGAAATCATTTGTTTGAAACATAAAATTACAATATCTCTCCAACCTTTAATATTGCTTGAAATTAATGGATCACAATTGCATAGGTCCTTTAACAAAGAGTTGCTTTTGGATGGATCTTTTTAATGGATTAGAGAGACCTTATGTATGAAATTAGAATTAAAGTATATACGACATGAAAATACTTGTTAACCCAAGATTTATGAACTTATTTTTGTAATTGATTTTGATGATAACAAACATTAAATTAATTTTTCACAATTAATTTTTAGAGATATTGTATGCTGCAATTAATTTTAATTTGATAGATTCAAGGTAATATGCTTGAAAGAGATTGATATAATTTTTCAGATATTTTTACATAATTAGGATGAATAAATAAAGGAATATCAAAGGTTGGAGCAATGAAATTCAACGTAAGATGAAGACTCGAAGTAAGGAGTTAACTCAGATAAACAGACAAACCAAATTCATGTTAGTATATTGATGATATCTGAAGATTTAATGATTTACTTTACATGAAATTTTGATATAGTAAACTAGACTTCCATAATCAAACTTTGTTAAGGGGGAATGTTTGTGTATCTAAAGAGAGATTATCTAAAAAGGAGATGGAAGATCAATCTTGGCAGAAGAAGTTTTAATTCTAAATTTTGGAGCTAATCTTAGTTTTTGAGACATAACTCATAATCTACAACTTTAAAAGTTCTTATTTTGGTGTGTGAAAAGAAGAATTATAAAACTACAACTTTGGTAGTTTAGGTTTCCTTAAAGTCCAAAAGTGTAATGGTGAAACAGTCGCCTTAATTGGAAATATAGATTCAGATTGTAAGAAAAAGCTATTTACAGCTAGTCTCGGTACGGAGGCCATATCTAAAGATCTAGCCATTAGATGAAGCTCAAATTTGACCAGATGATAGCTGACTCAAATATATACAAATTCATTAACCTAAGTAAATGTCAGATATGAATGCTATGAGGGTGAAGAATGATCGTAAATATATCTTAGAAAATCAAAATACGAATGGTAGCAGTAGAAGCAATAAAATTCAAACTTTTTCAATGGCAAAAGTGTCTTTTTACTTAATAACGGCTATTTGGAGATTTTTTCCTATAAATAGAGCTGATTACACTTGAAAAGTGTAATTACTAACTCTGTATTTTGGTAAGTTTAACGCATTTATATGTTTATATTCAAGGCTTTAATGTTAATTTACAATTTATAAATGTTATTCTTTTAGTTGTAGGGAAGGGGATGAAAACATTAAAGTTTTTTATATTGGAAATGGCTTAGAAGATGAAAAGGAATGTTGTCCCAAATAGCAACATTAGAGGGGGATGAATAGGGTTGCTTAAAAAAAAATTTTAAATAAAAATTTCAACCCTTAAAGCAAATATATCAAGAAAAAAAAATAA
>QLOD02182495.1:0-10747 GCA_003260245.2 Sideroxylon spinosum
TGAGCTAGAGGAGACCATCGAAAATGTATACAAATTCTACAATGGTAAATGGAAGGTCAAGGCTCGTAAATTCGCTAGAGCTTCTTGGAGGGTACTCAAAATTGTATTCAAAGTCTTGGTCATCTTCGCGATTTGCTTGAAGGTATTTTGCAACGCTTTTGACTGTCGTCGCATTTCCTGGAAAAGCCCCGGCGCTACCAACCTCTCTCTGCAGATCCAGTAGATTTGCATGCGAGCCCCTATTATGAAGAGGGACTGTTTCCACTTTTTTTTTTTTTTTTTATCAGCTTGTGCCAATGTTTTTAACTATATTACGTTGTCCCATGTAATAATTTTCTTTTCTGTTATGCATAATTCATCACTCAGGTGAGTACGGTTGATTTTTCAAATAAATAATAAAATTTTATGGCTTTGATGATTTTAGACTAAATACATTAATGACCATCTGTAATCATTAATACAAAATAGGTTAACAGTGACTTTTGTAGGAGAAAAAAATGATAGGAGTAAAATAAAGATATATATATATATATATAATAAAACACAACACTTTTTCAAATCTCACATAATGTATCCAATGGTTGGTATTTATTCTAGAGACATCTTCAACGATTCAGATTAATTCTTCTATCCTCTCACACTCTTGATATCCCGCCCAAATTGTTCGTGGTCCCACTTTAACATCTTTCATCAGATGTGTGAGATTTTCCTTCTCTTTCTCCGTCTTTCACCCACCACCGCGACCCACGACGACAACAGAGGTAAAGAATGATGGTGATGGAGGTAGATCTTGGAGGGGGTAATGTGTGTCGTCAGTGGTGGTGCGGTGGTAGGGCTGTGACCCTGACGGCGGCGACGGTAATGATGACAACAATGGTGAACTCAGAGGGAGAGCTGTTGGCCATGCTGAACGACAAAACCAAAAAGGATTCGTTTCAACTATTTTACACTTAGACTTGTGAAAACAAAAAAGGATAATGTTTCAATGAGCTAGAATTTAATGTGAGGCTTAGGTATTCATTCAATTATAAGGATTCATCAGTCAAAATTGAGAGGGCGACTGTCTCTTATGAGATCCATCGTTGATATCAGGAGTCTATTTCTTTACATTTCATTTTACTTTTTTCATTCACTGAAATTACAAATCTAATTGTTAGCTTTTTTATGTATAATTTAAAATTAAATAATCTCTCTTTATAAATAAACCTTTAGAATTTTGGACAATTTGGTATGAGAAAATAGAAAAAATATTTTAAAAACTAAAATAAATTTTATTTATATTTTCATTTTTAAAAAGTATATTAAAATAATTTTTATTTTATTTTCTAACTTAATAAGTAGTCAACAGATATAATTTATTTTATTTCTTTTTAACTTTTGTCATCACACTCTTAAGTCATTTACTCGGAAGCTATATGAAGTTTCGTTTAAAAACAAATTACAATAAGTAAATTAATGTATCAAAAAAAAACTTTCAGAAAAAAAAAAGAATACCAAACAAACCATAAGTACCATTATTTTGAAATTTTATTTTCTTTTTTTTGTAATAAGAAATACTTATTAAAAAAATCAAGAGTTAAAAATGTTTTTCATAATAAGGTCATTTATTTGTCATAAATGAATTTTTCCAAAATTTAAGGTGGTAATTGCTCACTTGTCAAAAAAATCTTGAAAGTCAAAATTATTTTTGGCAAAATTTCTTCTCAATGTTTTGTTTCAAAAAAATAAATTTTATTATAAAATAAAAGAACTTATAGGATTATAATTATGCCCTAGTTTGATTATTTATGTAAGGAAATTTGTGATATTATAATTATGTATAACATATGATGAAAAGAAAAGAGAGATGATTGTATAATTTCAGTTAATAAAAAAATAAAATGAAGTGTCAGAGGGAATTAACGGACTGTAAATAGATACACCCCCTGATGTTATTAGCAAATTTTTCTTTTAATTTTTTTATATGATTATATTTCTAAAATCTTTCATAGTTTATCATTTATAAAATTAATTATTAATTAAGATCCCGCTTGAGTGGTATAAAAAAAAATCAAAAGTCACCAAAAGTAACAAAAAGTTATACTTTCTTTTAATCAAAATTTTTCATCTATCACCTTTATATCAAATTTTTATATTTTTACTGTATTTTTTTATTTATTTTTTTCATCCAAACAACTCTAAAAAAGTAAAGTAAATAGATTCCGCTGGCATACACAATGCAAAGTGCCAAAGTTGATTACCTCACAGTAGTTTAGCCTTTAATTAAGCGAACATAAGTGGATCTCGATGCTTGCAAACTCTGGACAAGGAAGTAATTACATCATTCATTGAAAATTTTAATCACGTCTCCGAAGTGTCTAGTACTACTGGAAAACATGGGGCGTTTGACAAACTTTTAATTTTTATTAATTATTAATTTTTACTATTTTTTTATTTTTTAAATATTTATTTTAAATTACCAAACACATTTTTAAATCTTATCAAAATTTTTTAATTTCTCTAACTTTTTCTAATTCTTTTCAACTTTTATAAATTTTTACTAAATACATCATTTTTTTCAAAAGTATTATGTGACAATATTAGAACTAGAATTGCTAAAAAAAATTTCTTTTTCTTTTTTCCACGCCAAAAGACACCTAAGTAATCATTTCATTCTAAAATTATTTAAGATTTTATACTTTAATTTAATTTTTTAAGTGAAAGATTATGGGTGTGTTTGAATGAAAAAAATTGACAAAAAAAATACAGTAAAAATACAAAGATTTGACGTAAAAGTGATATGTGACAAAATTTAATTGAAAGAAAGTATAAATTTTTTGTAACTTTTGGTATTTTATAATCTACCAAACAGGGCCTATATTGTAATATTTAGGAAACAAGATGATAAATGTACTTTTCTATTAACTTTATCAATTTTACAATAACTTTAATGAAAATGAGTAATGTGAAATTAAAAAATTAATGAAAATTATATATATTTCCATTATCTAATTTATTTTCTAGTTTGATTAGATAAATTTTATTACTAAAGACCTGTTTTACCATTATAAATGGATCCTTTTTGTAATTTACTTTTCCAAAAAGCAACCATTGGTCACGTCATTTCACGGGTTACTGGCCAGTCGACAAGGATGATAGAAAAATTAACTCATGAAACGGCACGTCCATAAATGATTTTCTTTGAAAAAAAAAAAAAAAATCAAATTAAGAGGAATTCGTGCCGGCGGAGTCCGGAAACGGGGGTCCGAAGGACTTCAGCTTCTACGGTTGTCTGTCGGTGGAGTTTAATAATAAAAATAATTAATTTTTTAATTGATTTGGTTAGGGTAGAAAATAAAATAAAATAAAAATTATTTTTAATATGTTTGTTAAACATATAAATATAAATTTTAATTTAATCTTTAACATATTCTACCATACCAATTTAAGCTTAAGTATTTTTATTAAAATTTGTAAAATTTTATTATGACGGTAATTATGTCTATTTAGATTATATATATGATGCGTTATGAGTGATAAAAAGTGAAATAAAGTAAAATAAGTTATAGATTCGTAATTCGTGTAATAAGATAAAAAGTAAATAACTTTTAGAGTTTTTCAGTATTTTTCACCGTTTTTTAGAGTTTTTTTCCACCCCAAACGAAGCCATAAGAATCTAAGAAAGAATTTTTTTTGTTCCACTCAGGCTCCCTTTTGGTGAATAAAAAAATACCAACTTTTAGTGTTTTAGATATTTAGTAAAACATCAAAAGTTCTCAATAATTCTACATGGCATATTGTCAATGCATCAATTTTTTTGTTGAAATGACGGGAATACAATGGTTATTTCGCTCTAACTCATCTCAAAAATTATCAAAATTTTACTAGATGCATAAAAAATACCAAAAATTTCTGTTCGCTTCACTAAACAACCATAAAAGTTATCAAAAATTACTTAAAATTTTGTATTTGTTTTATCAAATACACCCAAAAAAAGGGTTACCTACCAACTTTTACAAAAATATACATATATATACTTAAAAATTGGCCAAAATTGCACACCGCACCCCAATGACAAAAAAAAGTAAAATAATGTAAAGAATAATTTATGAAATGTAAGTAAATTCATTTTTTCATTTAGAATTAGTTGAGTGAGTGTTTTATATATATCTATCATTTAATCTTAAACCAATATATTTGTAGTAAATTAATTAGTAAGACGTTATTTTATTTTATGTAATATATTATTTATTAGTGTGGCGAAATCTTCTTTATCTGGTCAACCATCCGTTATTCTTATCGCAGGCAACAGCGCTAATTAAATTGTTTATTGTATTTTTTATTTTCTAACTTAATTAAATTAAAAATTATTAATTTTTACTCATAAGCTCCACTGGCCAACAGCCGCACACCTTCAAAATAAAAGCCACCAATCGGTGGCGTTTCAGACGACTGTAGGGGCTTAAGTCAACGTTACTGGTTAAGACAATGAAGGCAAGTTTAATATAGGAAAAATAGGCAGGTGGTACAATTTCAAGTTGGTGGGCCAATTGTCAAATAATTAATGGCAAAATATTAATTTTTTTTTTCTTTCTTCTTTTGGCTCAAGTTATCTGGACTTGCTTATACTTTTATGTCTTAAAATTAGTAACTGAATAAATCTTCCAATGATCTAACTTATACTCTTAAATTCTGAAGTTAATGACTGGATAAACATTTCACTAGTTAAATTAGTGATATTTGAAGAGTAAACTTAATATCTTACCAATTGAGCTAACTTTTATAACAAAATATCAAACTTTTAACGACAATAATAAAAAAAAGGATAAGTCGATTTGTATTTCATACATCACTTTACTTTACTTTTCGTTAAATAAATTTTCAAAATTAACTATTTCTAATTACTCTTTTGTCTATTTTAAAACATAAAACATCTAAAAATTTGAAGAAACACCCTTTTGTTTACAAAAGAACTGAGAAATTATACTTAACGTTTAAAATAAATTTTATTTATATTTATATTTCTAATATTCACATAAAAATAAATTTTAATTTATTTTATTTCATAATTTATTCAAATAAAAAAATTAATTTCCTCCATTCTTAGTTTTTACAAATTGTTATCATTTTTAACTGCTATCAACATACTCGAATTATTTCGTAAGATTATATATGATATTTTTTTTTATCTCTCATAATCTTATAATGTAATTCAAAAATAATGCAATAAAATAACATGTTAGGATAATAAATTTTAAAATAAATAATTTGTGAAATAATTTAAAAAAGAAATAAATATCAAGATATGATAAAGAAAATGAAAAAAGTATGTAAATAAATTAAAATGAAATAAATTATTTTCTTATTCAATTAAGTTATAGTATAAATTAAAAATATTTTTATATGATTGATAAAAATATAAATAAAAATAAAATTTACTTTATTTTTTGAAAATATTTTCTTTTATACATAAAACCTACAAATATGAAAATAAGACTACTAGTAACTTAAATTTCTAATTGTTATTTACCTCTGCTAATTTTTCTTACTAATCATGAATTAAAAATAAAATCTCTATTTTCTTCTCATGATTGATGTACAAAAAAATGAAAATAAAATTTTTTTAAAAATATCTAGCTAAAGAAATTAATGAATTAAAAAAAATTAATATTTATGCACACAGACATATTAACCAAAAAATCATAAATATCTTTCTTTTGAAATAATTTAATTTTTTTGTAATAACAAATATTTTTTTAAAATCCAAAATTAAAATTTATATCGTAGTAATAATTAATTTTTACCAATAACTAATTTTTACTAATTTTTTTTCCTACTTTTCTAAATGTTCTATCAAAATTTACCAATAATATTTTTTATTTTTACTAATTTTTTTAATTTATCTAATTTTGTCTAATTGTTTTTCAATTTATCTAATTTTCTCTAATTGTTTTTCAATTATTACAAATTTTTACTAAATACACCTTTTCTTAAAAGTGTCGTGTGACAATATTAGAACAAATATTGCTAAATCACTTGTTCCCCCCCCCCCCCAACTCCAAAAGACACCTAAGTAACCATTGTAATAATTTTGTATAAAACCATTTAAGATGTTCTAATTTAATTTAATTTTTTTGAGTGAATGATTATATTGTAACATGTAAGAGGGAAGATGATAAATAAATTCTTCGATTAATTTTTTTATTTTTTTATTTTATGATATCTTTAGTGAAAAGAGTAATGCAGAGTGAGAGAAACTAATAAGTGGGTGTAAATATTCTCACCATTTAACTTATTTTTTAGTTTGATTTGATAAATTTTATTAATAAAACACTATTTTACTATTATAAATAGATCCTTTTTGTAATTTATCTTTCCGAAAAATTAAATCTTTGGTCACTTCAATTGCGTTTGGAGTCCAAAAAAAAAAAACGAAAAATGTAATTTTTTAGAGTTTAAAACGTAAAAAATTATTTTGAAATGATTGTTAGATATTTGTAATTAATTTGATATAGAGTTGTTAAAAATGATATAAAGTGACATGTGGTAAAATTTTAATAGAGAATTTTAAAAATTTTAAAATTTTGTGAAATTTTTTGATATAAATATCAGTACAACTTTAAAAAAAATATCTAATAAAACCGTTATAACGTGCTATTTCAGTTCGTTCTAACGGATTTTGAAATTTTTTTAAATGGAAGGTGAAATTTTTTGAAGTTTAAAAAAAATAATTGAGGTGTTTTTATTTTACTTGTGACCCCAACGCAGCATTCATTTCACGAGTTAAAGGCTAGTCGACAAGGCTGACGGAAATTAACTCATGAAACGACACGTCCATAAATGATTTTCTTTAAAAGAAAATAAATAAAATTAAGAGGAATTCGTGCCAGCATGGACTTCAGCTTCTGCGGTTGTCTGTCGGTGGAGTTTATAAATTAAAATAATTAAGTCTCGTTTGGTAACGTAGCCGTTTTTTTATTATTATTTTTTTCTTATCATTTTCTGTTTTATGTTTTCTGTTACTATTTATTGTTTTTAAAATAAAAACTGAAACTATGTTTGATAATGTAATTCCGTTTATTAATATTAATTTTTTTATTTTCATAAAATATTTAATTTTTTTATTTTCTAAAAATTTTTAATAGAATTTAAAAATATATTTTATATTAATTTAATTATATTATTTATTTAAAAATTGAATAAAATATAATTACTATTTCATTAAATCTAGTAAATATAAAATATATTAATTATAATCTCATTATAATATTTACTAAAATATATTTCATAATAATTCAAATAATAAAATATATTAGTTAAAAATAATTAATTAAATTCAATTAATTAAACTAATTATGATATTTATTAAAAATAATTTAACAAAATATATTCAATATTAGTTAAATTAAATGAATTAAATTAGTTATAAAATTTTATTTAAATTAATTAATTTAATTTTATTATTTATGAAAAATAATTTAAAAAATATATTTTATATTGATTAAATGAATTACTTTATTAAATTAACTAATTTAATAAAATATATTTTATATTATCAAATTAATTACTAAATTAAATTAACTAAATTTAAAAAAATATTTTATTAAATTATTTTAATAAATATCATAGTTAAATTAAATTATATTTTTAATAAAATATATTTTAAATTAATTAAATTAAATTAAATTTTTGTATTAAATTATGATTTTATTAATTAAAAATAATTTAATAATTAATATTTCGTATTAAATAACTTTAGTTAATAATTAATTTAATTTAATTATTTATTAAAAATAAATTAATAAAATATATTACATATTTATTTAGATACTTTATTTAATTATGTTATATTTTTTATTAAAATAATTTTAATTTAATAAAATATTTGAATAAAGTAATTTATTTTAATATAATAAAACAAAAATTGATAAAGTAATAAAATATATAAAAATGCTTGTAACAGAAAAAGAAAATAGAGTGAAAACACTTTTTTTTTGTTCATTTTTCTGTTTAAGTTTTCATTTTTTTGGAAACAAGAAAACGTAAACAAATTTAAAAAACATGTTTTTATTGTCAGTTTATAAAATTTTAAAAATATAAACAGAAAAATAAAAAACAAAAACGTTACAAAACGAGGTCTCAATTTTTTTATTTGATAAGGTTAGAAAATAAAATAAAATAAAAGCTATTTTTAATATGCGGGGGGTGCGGACTTCAGCTTCTCGGTTGTCTATCGGTGGAGTTTACGAATAAAAATAATTATTTTTTTATTTAAGTAGGTTACAAAATAAAATAAATAAAAATTATTTTTAATATACTTATTAGAAAATATAAACTTAAAATTTATTTAATCTTTAACATATTTTCCTATACTAAACTAGGGGACGTTTGTTGGAAAATCTTTTAACAAAAGCTACCGACTTTTGATTTTTTAGTATTTGATAAACCATCAAC
The DNA here is from genome assembly GCA_003260245.2 of Sideroxylon spinosum. Classification (NCBI taxonomy): domain Eukaryota; kingdom Viridiplantae; phylum Streptophyta; class Magnoliopsida; order Ericales; family Sapotaceae; genus Sideroxylon; species Sideroxylon spinosum. Next base: position 8,434 of record QLOD02182495.1, read on the forward strand.
TGGTGTCATTTTTCTACTATGTTTCAATAACTTCTCAACCTAGAAGTTACTAAAAATCACTAAAAGATGCTAAAAGTCACTAAAACAATACTAAAAGTTACAAAAAAAAATTTACCAAACAACAAAAAAAGTTACTAAATATTGCTATATGTTTCACTAAACACATTAAAAATCATAATTTGCAACTTTTGACATAAAATTACCAAAAATTACTAAAAATTATGCCATCAAACACACATAAGTTTGGAGTGACAAAAATGATAAAATTTGATAAAAGTTATAAATCTGTTATTTGGAGTCTCTGTTCTCGTTTAAATTTGATGGTCAAATTAAGTAAAAAGGGTGAGGGTTAATAACTTTTTAAAAGACGAGAAATATATGTAATTTTAAAAATTAAATGATAATAAGTGTAATTATATAAATATTTAAAAAATGTAGGTGTAATTTATGCTATGAACTGCTGTTGGTATGGTAGATTTTTATTTTTTTATTTTATTATGTTTTATTTTTTATTTAAACTAGCAACATATGTTTGACTTTTTTTTGGTTTTAATTTACAACAGATTATTTTGCTACAAACTATATAAAATATTCTTCTTTTAATGTTTATATTTCATCAAATATTAATTTTCAATTTATATATGCTCATTTTTAATCTCTAATAGAATTAAATACATTACGAAAATTCACACTAATCACATTAATCTATTATTATTTTTATTTATTTATTTTTAAGATACCTAGACAAGTCAAACCCAAGTATGTATCTTATTTCATACATATCACCTTGGCAAAGCATGTGAACCATGAGACTGAGTGAAATTTTCATATCATTAAATAATGGATAAGAAAAAATAATAACAAATAAATAATAGAAACAACCATCGTCTTCCAGGTGCGGTCGTATCATTATTCAGAGATAATATAATTTTAAAAAAAGAATGTACAAAAATATTGAATTTATATCGTTTAACCAGTTTGTAGCGTTTTAAGGTGATCATTTTAGAATTAATACTACAATAATATTTTGATAATTAAATCTGTGTTTTCTATGGATTTCAAAATTCACTTGAATTATGATCCTTCAATCTATTAGTACTATAATTAGCAACTTTTACGTCTAATTTAAAACCTTTAAAAATTATTTATTTTTTTATTTCACGAATTAAAAATTCTTATTTTATCTCATTTTCTATTATTCCATTTACTACAAATTTTTGTTCTGCATCACACCACTGTTACTACAACCGTTCCTATTATTTATCTCTGCATACTATATATATATATATATCAATTCTCATTATCGTCATTTCTAATCCGATAATTACTAGAACTAGCCTAATCATGGGCAAAGGGGCCAAGTAGGCTCGGCTTTCCCAACTCGCACTCGCATTTTGGACGCGTTTAAACTAGTAAATTAGGCCTGTGGAATAGACCAAAAAAGAAAAAAAAAAAAAAAAATCCGAATCTAATAAACTCGATTTTTTTAACTGAAATTAGTATATATTTTATGTGGTAGGCCACACTTGAATAAAATTCTAGGCCAACTCAAGCCTCAATAAAATACATTACACCTGCAAAAACCCAACCTGAGTCCAAAATTAATCAACTCTAACTATAACATACGCACATGTATATCTCGGGCTGTCAACGAACGGGTACGGTACTTCCATTCCTATCTCCATCCCTGTTTTATTTTAAGAATGAAAATTTTTTTCATCTCCGTCCCAGTTAAGTAACGGATTCCTTGTTCTCGTCCCTTTTTACTTGTTAGGCATAATAACAATATAAATTATATATTACATATAAAATAAATATTATAAATATTATTTATACTAAATAAAATTATATTATATAAATATTAAATATTAAAATATATATAAATAGATTAATAAATATTTAAATGAATACGAGAGGGGATGAAAATTGTCATACTCTTTTCCGTCTTTGTCTTCGTTCAGAGAATCCTTTAAAATTCCTGTACCTATTCCCGTTTCTATTATTATTATCCTTCTACCCTCCCCAAATGGGACAGATGAAGTATCTGCTGGTTACAAATTATTTTGACATCCCTATTCATATACAGAGGCTGTTGAGTAGGTACACTCCTTTTTAAAAAATAAAATTAATTATATAAACACTGAAGATTTTAAAAAAAATTGAAAAAAAAATAGCGTGGAAGCCCGGTCCGTGCTACTTAGGCTGTGTCTAGACTCCATAGCTTAATATATATACATATATGTGCAAAGGAACGAGAATGCTAATTATCTACCCAAATCAAAGATGGCCTCCACCTCAACCAGAATCTTCAATT
>QLOD02182564.1:0-10737 GCA_003260245.2 Sideroxylon spinosum
TCTTTATCTTCTGCTTCTTTTCCTCTTCTCTCTCTCTATCCGACCCTCTCTTTACATACGAGTACTATTCATGAGACTTGCAAGTAACTTAAGCATTGGAGAGTCCTTGGTCGCAGACTATCTTCGACCGCTTTATTTCACTATTTTTTTTCATGTAGGTAACCGAAAGTTATTAATGCTACTATCTACCGTCTATATCCAGTCATGTCAACATACCGCACGTCAGGTTATTTCTCTGTATAAATAGTAAATTGTTATTTAAGGTACGGGCTCTTCGTCTTCTTATTCTTTTCCTCTTCTCTCTCTTTCTCTCTTTATCTGACCCTCTCTCCACATAAGAGTGTTATTCATAAGACCTGTGCTAACTTAAGCATCGAAGAGTCCTTGGTCATGGACTATCTCGGACCGCTTTATTTCACTAATTTTGTTACATGCAGTTTTGTGAACGTTATTAATGCTACTATCTACCATCTAGTCATGTCAACATATAGCACGTTAGGTTCTTTCTCACTATAAATAGTAAAATGTTTGTCAAGGTACAGGTTCATCTTCCTCTTCTCTTCCTATTCTCTCTCTCTCTATCCGACTCTCTCTTTATATACGAGTATTATTCATGAGACCTGTGACTAACTTAAGCATCGGAGATTCCTTGGTTGTGGACTCTCTCTGACCGCTTTATTTCACTAATTTTGTTACGTGTAGGTTATCGAATATTATTAATGCTACTATCTACCGTCAATGTCAAGTCATGTCAACATACAGCATATCAGGTTCTCTTTCTCAATAAATAGTAAGAAGCTAGTTAAGGTACGGGTTCGTCTTCTTCTTCTCTTCCACTTCTCTCTCTATTTGATTCTCTCTTTACATACGAGTATTATTCATTAGACCGTGACTAACTTAAGCGTCGGAGTATTCTTGGTCGGAGACTATCTCTGACAGGTTTATTTCACTATTTTTTTCATGCAGGTGACCAAATGTTATTACTGCTATTATCTACTGTCTATATCAAGTCATATCAACATACAGCATGTCAGGTTCTTTCTCCGCATAAATAGTGAAAATTTGGTTAAGGTACGGGTTATTTTTCTTCTGCTTCTTTTCCTCTTCTCTCTCTCTATCCGACCCTCTCTTTACATACGAGTACTATTCATCAGACCTGCGAATAACTTAAGCATTAGAGAGTCCTTGGTTGGAGACTATCTCTGACCGCTTTGTTTCACTGTTTTTGTTATATGCAGGTCTGCGTACGTTATTAATGCTACTATCTACCGTCTATATCCAGTCATGTCAACATACCGCATGTTTGGTTCTTTCTCTATATAAATAGTAAAAATTTATTTAAGGTAAAATTTAAATAGCTTGGAATTGAAATAGCTTTCCACATGGATTTCCTTTAAGCCTCTCTTTCTCTTTTCACATTCTAGATATCCATCACATCACCTTTTCCCTTGACTTTGGGTTCGAGTGAGTTTGTGGGCTATGTTGTGAGTTTGGAGAGTTGTTTGAGAGAGAAAGAGTGTGAGAGAGAGAGAGAGAGAGCAGAAAGAGTTCTAGGTTTTGCTATTGTGAGTGAGTTGGTGGTGGCCTTGGATTCGGTGTGGGCACGATAAACACTTTGCAGAACAATTTATCATAGTTTTTAACTTAGGAACATATATAAACATATATATATAATATATCTACTTCCCACATGCACTTCTAGCATGCACAATATTGTACTCAACATTTTTATATTCATCGATATAACATACATGTAATGAGAAATCAAAGTTCCCTACCTTGAGTTGCTTGGTCATAGAAGAAAATGACTCGTGTAAATGATAAGAAAGCCGAAAGTCCACCACAATCAATTCAAAGGCTCCAAGAGCAAACCCAATCTCATAAAGCACTTTTTGACCTAAGGTTTATAAACTTAATTTTATAATTGATTTTGATGATAATAAACATTGAATTAAATTGTCACAATTAATTTTCAAATAGACATTGTATAAAATGTTACAATTTATTTTATTTTGATAAATTCAAGGTAAAATACTTGGAAGAGATTGATATTATTTTTCAGGTAACTTTACATAATTTGGATGATGATAAGAAAGGAATTTCAATGTTTAGAGTATTGGAAATTAAAGAAAGATAAAGACTTGAAGTTGGAGTTGAACTCAAATGAACATACAAATCAGACATATGTTAGTATATGGATGACACCGGAAGATCTAATGGTTCAATTTTTATGCTATTTTAATATAATAAAATAGACTTTCATATCTACAACTTTGCCAAAGAGAAATTTTTGTGGATCTAAAGTTAAGATGTCAAAAAATGAGTTGGAATATCAATCACTATGGAAGAAAATGTAATTCTGAATTTGGAGCTAGTATTGGTTTTGGAGCCATAACTTATAATCTACAAATTAAAAAATTTTGATTTTGGTGTGTGAAAAAAAGACTTATAAAGCTTTAACTTTTGTGTTTAAGTTTATTCAAATTCTAAAAGCATCATATTAAAACAGTAGCCTTAATTGGAAACACAGATTCAGAATGTCAGAAATAGCTATCTGGAGCTAGTCTCTGTTTGAAAGCTATATCTGAAGATCTAACTGTTGGATGAAGCTCAAATTGGCCAGAATATAGCTGATTTATATACCTATGAAGTCATTACTCTCAGGTAATGTCAGCTATGAATGTTATGAGGGTGAAAAATGTTAACAAAATTACCTTAGAAAATCTAAATCTGAAAAGTAGCATTAGAAGTAAGGAAATTCAATATCTTTCAAGGCCAATTGTTTCTCTTAGTAATGGCCATTTGAGGACTTTTACCTATAAATACAGCCTCAAGCTCAAATTCAAGAAGAAGAGAAAAGCAAGAAAGAAGTGCTCACAAAGAGATACAAGAAAGTCATTAATTTTACAAACATAGAGTGATTTCTTCCTACACCTGTGGTTTATATTTTATACTCAATTTGTGAGAGTTTCCTTTTTATTTGATTGAGTGTTAAACTCATCATTATTATTGCGAGAGGAGGTATTTATAACTCTCTTAATTTGTGAGAATTGGGCGAGCTCTTGTTGGTTTGGTTCAAGTGTTGGGAACCAAAAAAAGGAATATTCATTGAGAGAAACTTATGGAGTGATTTGGGGATAGAATCGCTTGGTGTGAGTGATTTAAGGATAAGATCACTTGAGAGAGATTTTTAGTACCTTGGGAAGCTAGTGTACAATAAGTTCTTCGAAGACTAATGAAGAAATCTCAAGGAAGGTCTTAAGGAGTCGACATAGGCAACACTGAAGCTGAAACATTATAAATTGATTGTGTTTGCTTCTCTTCCATTCTCTTTATATTTATTGCAAACACTATCACTCACTCTTCATCCATGAATATTGAATATTTTTTTAACTTCCATTTTTTTTATTATCCTTTTCATCTTGACATATTTGCTTTAAAGGTTAAAAGTTTTATATGCAAAAATTTTTAAGCAACTCTATTCACCCCCTCTAGTGTTGCTATTTGAGACAACAATCATTATAACACCAATTTGAGAATGGAATGAAGAAGATAATTTGGTGAAAGGAGAGTTTCACTCAACTCATAACCAACTCTAGGTTTTTTGAAATTTCTTTTTGCGCTCCCTATCTATACCTATAAGACTAAGATTTCCTTTGCCATAAAGGAAGAAAACAGGATAGAGAGAGAATTAGGTAGGCGACAAGGGTACTGGTAGCTACCTAGGCTAGGCGACATCCATTAAAACGTTTGGCGGCATCCATTAAAATGTTTTAAACTTTTAGTCAAAAAACTAGAAAAAGGCAACAACTTACAATTGACATGTTGGGATAAGGTGTGCACATAGATGGAAACATGGTGTACGCATGCAGGCATGTTACGCATAAAAATAAATGAGTCATGCACATAACCACATCGTGCGCATGAGAAACACATTCTAGTGCACACGATGCATATAATCCCCTGCTAGACTTCCCAACATAGACACATTTGAACCCAAATTGAACACTAAGAAATTGAGTTAACTTATACATCAAATCAATCACATCAAATACTATACTAAGCAAAAAGTTAATAGGTTATAAATAAAATAATCACTATAGAAGTCATTACACTCATGAATTAGCTTAATGTGTCCTAGATAGGTTGACGATCACCATATCCAAACCACCGGTTTCTCAAACAAAACCTTCTTAGGTTGGTGATCTAACTAAGAGGAAGTTTGGTACCCTTGTTAAGAGGGCTACATATGCAGCCACAAACTAAAGGTACCTACTAACCTTCTTCAACTAACTAGAAGGTAAAATGGGTTATCCATAGTATGCTTAGTGCAGTGCATAGTGTGTGATTTTAGGAGAGGATGAAATTTATGCCAGATAGGGAAAAAAGTAAAGCATTTATTTATACATCCTGTAAAATGAATTAGGCTATCTACATACATGTAGTTTATATGTAATTAAGTGGGATAGTATATAGATAATAGGAAAATACAATACAAATATATGTGTCCTAATGTGGGAGCGGTTATATGTTTTGATAAAGTGAACTGGAGATTCGACTACAAATAGGGGAAATGGTGGTTAAACCCTAAAAGTAAGAGTTTTTTTTTTTGTCCCTAGCAAAGTTGCTAACTATCACAGCTAAATCCATGCATTAAGTGAGGCATGGGCCCGTAACATGGTGCATCTATGATCACTTGAATTGTGAAAAACGCGTTTTTGATTTTGAAATAAGGCTTTGATATAGAGACTTGGAGTTGCCACCTAAAACATTCAAAATGTATGTATCAAGAAACCGTGTTTTGGTTCTAGTTTAAAATTTTTTTATTATGTTTTTATAATTTTTATAAAATGTCTTTTCAGTGACTTATGGCTGGTCATGTTATCGAGAAAAGTGGATCTAGGGGTTCAACTGCGTATGGAAACTGTTACACTTGGATACCTAGGCCTATTTTTCCACTATTCGCAATCCTAATCTCAAAAGATAATATCTAGTTTATAATGATCATTGCAATACAACCTCAAAATGAATAAGATACATGAAATGTGAAGTAGTTGTGCCTTGCAGTGCCTACGTATCTAATTGAGATCTAGGCTATTTGTAGTTTACATGGACAAATGTAGTGATATGTCTGCCTATTTGGCCATGATTTACCCTAGGGGGTTCTATATGTTGGTTTGTCACTAAATGAATATTAAAGACTAAGCCTTCTTTTGGTTTTTCAGCATGGATTCTTTACAAAAGGTGAGTCCCAATTAGGGATGAGATTGATATTGTAAACTGTATATTTAAGTATATGGGCTTAGATAGTCCTTATGCATGAGTTTATGTGTGCTAGGAATGGTCGTGGAAGCCATGATTTCCTTGTTACGAATGAGTGAATAATAAGAGATAATCTATGGAGAACATGGTAAGCAAAGTTGGGGAATGCCCAAGAAACCTACATACCTTGTAAAGGAATCAAGTCACCATAGTTCGGACCTAAAGTGGTGCGAACCATATGCTTATATGCTTATGTAATACTGGGTGTGATGATAACGGACTACTTTAGGTATAGGAGCTTAGCTGCAGGTTTAGTTAATGCCCTTCACTTAACTATGTATGAAGGCAATGAATTGATTTGGATGTGTGCTTCTAGAATGCTATGGTACAAATTGGTGGCCTAAGTCATTGTCATTGGCCATTGGGCAAAGTCTAAGTAAGGTCAATATTGTATATTGGATCATAGTGAGGGAGTCGCGCTCCTAAATCTGATTGAGGGATCAATGCCTTACTTATTTTAGCTATAGAAGCTTACCCCTAGTTTGATGAGTGAGTGAGTGCTTATCACTTGACTCAATATGGGAAGCTCTAGGATAGGTGTGTGTATGGTAGTACTTAGCCCTATTTGGGTAGGGAAGTCTCGCTCTAAGACTATACTGGGTGCTTGTCTTCTAAAATGTATACACCCCAAGTATAAGGTGATCAATTGTAGCAATTTAAATTTATAAAATAGTGAAGTATCGATCTTACCCATAGGAAGAGACATTGTTAATTAATAGTTCTTTTTCTCTTAACTAGTAAGTTTCACTCAAAATAAATTAAAGAAAATTAGGTTTAATTTCAAAAATAAAACCTACCTAGACATTTCGTCAAACACTAGGGAGGCGATAATTAAATTGAATTTGTAAATTTTGATTAAAAATTTGATTAAACTAAAATGATTATAAAAAAAAAATTCTTAGATTAAGTCAATTCTAGTAGTAGTTTCAATGGATCTTCAAGGTTTGAAAATAACTCAATCAAACTCTTTAGAAAAAGAGTGGATTATAAAATATATCATTGAAATTCAAAGTTAGAACATTGGATAATCCAATTTGGTTGTAACGTTACTTTGACTTGGTTGAGTTATCAAATAAAACACAATGGGTGTATAACCCATATGCGGTACATGAATGCCTTATGTGTAGTTCTCATACAAAATCCTTGGATCATGGATAAAAATTCTAAACTAGCAACTTACATAGAGTCTAACATGAACTATACAATCAAAATCCGATTTGGTAGCATCAACTAGTTGTTTCAAAAGGTACCAAATAGATTAAAATTTATTTAATAAAAATCTAAATAAATCAAACACTAAGCTAAAGTTACCTTGAAAATCCATACGAATCTGCTATTTTACTTGACTTGAATCCAGGAAGAAGAACTACTCTAGAACATAAAGATTACAAGAAGAAAAAGAAAACAATAATGAAAATGAAACCTAATTAAGGAGATGGAGACAAACCCCCAAAATCTCTTTGATCTAACCTACATATTCTCTTTGTAATGTTGGTTGTTATTTTTATCTCATGAAACCTATTCTATTTATAATACAAATATGATACGCACAAAGTACAAAACTATCTATGCTAGGAAGGAAAGATATACAAAATTTAAAAATTTCATTATGTTGTCTGAACACATATTCGAATAATGTATTTGTCCAACAAGGGTTTGAAACATCCTTTGATACTTAAAAAATATTCTTACTTCAAATCTTCAGTGTGCGCTTTGTTGTTTGCACCTCGGATCACAAAGCACCTTGTTGGGGGCATGGATACATAGCCCACTCTAACATTTAGAAAAATTATACTTCGATTATTAGGACATGGGTCCTAACCTACCATTAGGACATGGGTTAGGACAAGGATCTATTCGAACATGGGTTCTAACCATGTTCTGACACTTAGTGAATTTTTTTCTTGCTGAACTTCAAAATGAGGCTTCTGTCATCCTAACCTAGGTCTGAACAAGGGTCTATCTAGACCCATGTCCAAACAACCTCTTGTTTTTCTCCATTTTTCAGCCCATTTCGTCCTATTTTGCCTCATATTCATATGAGACTCTTCCACTTGCAGTGTTTTTGTTATTTAGGCCTCCAAATGCCTGGAATTAATTTCTGAAATTGTAATCAATACAAAATTCAAGTGTATGAGAAATATGCAATAAAATTAAGCTTTAAGTGAATATATTTATGCAATTAGTAAATTAAAATTGTATGAAAGTACAATTATTATGCACTAATCACCAGGTAAATGAGCTTCACTCTGAGTCTAGTGAATGGGATGGTGCCGCATATCCAGAGACCTGCTTTGTGACGGTAGATTGTAGCATTAATAATATTCGATAACCTACATGTAACAAAATTAGTGAAATAAAGCCGTCAGAGATAGTCCACAACCAAGGAATCTCTGATGCTTAAGGTAGTCACAAGTCTCACTAATAATACTCGTATGTAAAGAGAGAGTCAGATAGAGAGAGAGAGAGAGAGAATAGGTAGAGTAGAGGAAGAAGAAGCCGTGCCTTGACTAACTTTTTATTATTTGTAGTGAGAAAGAACCTGACGTGCTATATGTTGACATGACTAGAATGTAGATAGTAGCATTAATAACGTTCGCAAACCTGCATGTAACAAAAACAGTGAAATAAAGTGATCGGAGATAGTTCATGACCAATGACTCTCCGATGCTTAAGTTAGCGCAGGTCTCGTGAATAACACTCGTATGTGGAGAGAGGGTCGGATAAAGAGAGAGAGAGAGAAGAGGAAAAGAATAAGAAGACGAAGAGCCCGTACCTTAAATAACTTTTTACTATTTATAAAGACAAAGAACCTAACGTGCAGTATGTTGACATGACTGGATATAGACGGTAGATATGTAGCATTAATAACGTTTGCAGACTTGCATGTAACAAAAACAGCGAAACAAAGCGGTCGGAGATAGTCTCCGACCAAGGACTCTCCAATGCTTAAGTTACTCATAGGACTCATGAATAATACTCGTATATAAAGAGAGGGTCAGATAGAGAGAAAGAATAGGAAAAAAAGAAGAAGACAAAGAACCCGTACCTCGACCAAATTTTCACTATTTATGTAAAGAAAGAACCTGAAAATTGTTTGTTGATATGACTGGATATAGATAGTAGAGAGTAGCAGTAATAATGTTTGGTTACCTACATGAAAAAAATAGTGAAATAAAGCGGTCGGAGATAGTCTCCGACCAAGGATACTCCGACTCTTAAGTTAGTCACAGGTCTAACGAATAATACTCGTATGTCAAGAGAGAATCGGATAGAGAGAGAAGTGGAAGAGAAGAAGAAGTTGAACCCGTACCTTAACTAACTTCTTACTATTTATTGAGAAAGAGAACCTGGTTTTCTGTATGTTGATATGACATGACATTCACGGTAGATTGTAGCATTAATAATATTCGATAACCTGCATGTAACAAAATTAGTGAAATAAAGCGGTCGGAGATAGTCCACAACTAAGGAATCTCCGATGCTTAAGGTAATCACAGGTCTCACTAATAATACTCGTATGTAAAGAGAGAGTCGGATAGAGAGAGGGAGAGAATAGGTAGAGTAGAGGAAGATGAAGCCGTACCTTGACTAACTTTTTACTATTTATAGTGAGAAGGAACCTGACGTGCTATATGTGGACATAACTAGAATGTAGATAGTAGCATTAATAACGTTCACAAACCTGCACGTAATAAAAATAGTGAAATAAAGCGGCCGGAGATAGTTCATGACCAAGGACTCTCCGATGCTTAAGTTAGCACAGGTCTCGTGAATAACACTCCTATGTGGAGAGAGGGTCGGATAAAGAGAGAGAGAGAGAGAGAGAAGAGGAAAAGAATAATAAGACGAAGAGACCGTACCTTAAATAACGTTTTACTATTTATAAAGACAAAGAACCTGACGTGCAGTATGTTGACACGACTAGATATAGACGGTAGATAGTAGCGTTAATAACGTTTGCAGACCTGCATGTAACAAAAAAAGCGAAACAAAGCGGTCGGAGATAGTCTCCGACCAAGGACTCTCCAAATGCTTAAGTTATTCACAAGACTCATGAATAATACTCGTATGTAAAGAGAGGGTCGGATAGAGAGAGAGAAGAGGAAAAAAATAGAAGACAAAGAACCCGTACCTTAACCAAATTTTCACTATTTATGTAGAGAAAGAACCTGAAAATTGTATGTTGATATGAATGGATATAGAAAGTAGTGAGTAGCAGTAATAATGTCTGGTTACCTACATGAAACAAATAGTGAAATAAAGCAGTCGGAGATGCTCTGACGCTTAAGTTAGTCACAGGTCTAACGAATACTCGTATCTAAAGAGGGAATCGGATAGAGAGAGAAGTGGAGGAGAAGAAGAAGTTGAACCCGTACCTTAATTAACTTCTTACAATTTATTGAGAAAGAGAACCTGATATGCTTTATGTTGATATGACATGACATTCACAGTAGATTGTAGCATTACTAATATTCGATAACCTGCATGTAACAAAATTAGTGAAATAAAGCGGTCAGAGATAGTCCACAACCAAGGAATCTTCGATGCTTAAGGTCGTCACAGGTCTCACTAATAATACTCATATGTAAAGAGAGAGTCGGATAGTGAGAGAGAGAGATTAGGTAGAGTAGAGGTAGATGAAGCTGTACCTTGACTAACTTTTTACTATTTATAGTGAGAAGGAACCTGACGTGCTATATGTTGCAATGACTAGGATGTAGATAGTAGGATTAATAACGATCGCAAACCTGCATGCACCAAAAACAGTGAAATAAAGCGATCGGAGATAGTCCATGACCAAGGACTCTCCGATGCTTAAGTTAGCGCAGGTCTCATGAATAATACTTGTATGTGGAGAGAGGGTTAGATAAAGAGAGAGAGAGAGAAGAGGAAAAGAATAACGAGACGAGGAACCCGTACCTAAAATAACTTTTTACGATTTATACGGAGAAAGAAGCTAATGTGTGGTATATTGACATGACTGGATATAGACGGTAGATAGTAGCAGTAATAAATTTCGATTACCAACATGAAAACAAATTGTGAAATAAAGCGGGCGGAGGTAGTCTCCGACTAAGGGCTCTCTAATGCTTAAGTTATTTACAGGTCTCATGAATAGTACTCCTATGTAAAGAGAGGGTCGAATAGAGAGAGAGAAGAGGTAAAGAAGCGGAAGACAAAGAATCCATACCTTGACCAAAATTTCATTGTTTATGTAGAGAAAGAACCGGATATGCTGTATGTTGATATGACTGCATATAAACAGTACAGAGTAGCACTAATAATGTTTGGTTACCTACATGAAAAAAATAGTCAAATAAAGGGGTCAGAGATTGTCTCCGACCAAGGACACTCCGACGCTTAAGTTAGTCATAGGTCTAATGAATAATACTCGTATGTAAAGAGAGAATC
>QLOD02182579.1:0-10737 GCA_003260245.2 Sideroxylon spinosum
CGCAATTGCCATCCCACACAATAAGACAGTGACCCCTGTTAAAGGAAAAATAGATCAATTTGAAGGTGGCCATCCAAGGTGCACATAGCTATGTTCACATATCCAAAGTCGTTAACATATTGATATCATGCCAAAACTCATGATAATTTTCTTAATTTTGTGTATGGTCCATTTAGAGTTAGGAATCAGGTCCCCTAAGTACTGCTGTAACGACTATGACTAAACTTAGTTTTTGGCTTATTTCTAATAAAGCTAAGTGTTCTCTTTCGTTCCTAGTTGCTCTTGGCATTCTAATTGGTACAATAAATGAGCACTGGTCATCCATACTCCCGGCATTTTCATGGGAAAAATCACCAGGTACACGAAAGACATATCAGTCTTTTCCATAATGTTCACTGCATCACAGAGGCCTAGTAAAAGGGGCAAAATAATTGTAATCAGTGATAATGTCTGAGATGACTCTGTATTGCCCAAAGAGTCCAAACCGTGACCAAGATTGTGCTAATAGGCAATGTGATACATATTACCGTGGAATTGATTAATGCGATACATACAAACAAAAGTTAGACCATCACAGGGCTTCAAGTCTGTTTGAATGCACTTTGTCCTTTAGGCAGATGTCCTGAAGTGTTCAATTAGGTAAATAGGCCTGTAATACTAAATACACAATTTGAGAACATTGACTGTGTAAGTTCAATGTCTTTAAGTTTTTAGAATCTGGCAGCCTCAGTCAAAGTTATTTCATATCAGAGACGGAATTGTCATTAGGGTAGGAATTCCATTTTGTTATGGGAAAACGTATTAAACAAATGTTCTGTTCTTGTCAAATAATATCAATCTGCGCATTTTCATTGTTACAACGATTACAATTACAATGAAAAATCTGCGTTATATATTAAATGTAAACATACAAATGCATTTAAGCATGCATTAGATAGACCATAGCAGTATGTATGAACGTATATGTATATGTCTATGTTGATATATATATGTACACTGTCCAATCACACACATACATATATATATATATGATCTATTCTATCCAGCACTTCAGCATCTGTAATTATCCTCCAGAACCTAAAGCCTGGTGTGTCTTAAATTATAAAGAAGCTGGAACCAGCTTGCTCCTCCTTTTTGGGAAGTCAAACATGACACAATCATGGGAATGAAGTTAATAATGTGCTAGGTTGCTGTCATATTAAGAACTTGAGTAACATGAGATAAACAAAGCATGTAGAATAACCAGTACCTGAGAAGTTGTCTTTTTCTTTTGCATTTTGATTTACAGATAAAGTGCCCTAGACAATATGAAATTGAAGGACACTATCCTCTACTTGGATTTTTTCTTTTTTTGTTCTCTAAACTCTCTACTTGGATTATAGATTAAAAAAAAAAAAAAATTAGGAAAGAAACTATGGGCGAGTCTTACTTTTCCTTCCCAAGGATAATTGAAACATTTGAAGGACATCTTCCATCACTTTGAAGATATATATAAATATTGGGAAAAAAGTATGGACGAGTACTACTTTCCCTCTCAAGGACCACAGAATCCTATAAAAGTTAGTTAAGACAATTAACTCCAGGTTTTTAAGTTTTTAGTCCAAAAAATTTCTATTTCTCTAACAAGTCTTGTCTACCTTTTCAACTTCATTTACAATATCGCCACTAAATTCAGTTGCCCCTCTTTGGACCCTTTTTTTTTTTTTTAATTTTACAAAAGCATCGTGATTACATTTTTCACTTAAACATTAAGCTTAACTGAAATTCAATGTTTTTAACAAATACGGAAATAATGATGTGCACAACTTGGATAAATTATCTGATTTGCACATATTTGTAAAATAATTTTTCAAAATTTCTAGAATAATTCAAGGAAATTATGATACTGAAAATATTTATTATATATTTTTGACCTATGCAATTATTTTGTTATACAAAGATGCAATTTAAAACGAAACATTAATAACATGGAAAATTGAAGTTTTTTTTTTCTTTTAATAAGTAAAGCGGTTTTTATTAAAAATGTATCAAGGTAAGCAATCCCAGTACAAATAACAAGCTCAATAAATATATAAACAATCATTTACTCAACAAAATCCGTAAAATTACGCAAATGTAGACAACTGCATATAAAAAGTTGAAAAAACCTTTTAAATTATAAATTGGTAATGCAATGTCTTGAAGAGATCTATTTCTTTCCCCTCATATTGACCATCCAAGAAAAGATGGATAACACAAAAAGAGTTAAGCACCCATATAAAGTTGAAAAGAAAAACCCTTTCTGATGTAGAACAGTTAGTCCTAAATTATTAAAAGATGGATAACACGAAAAGAGTTAAGCACCCATATAAAGTTGAAAAGAAAAACACTTTCTGATGTAGAACAGTTAATCCTAAATTATTCTGGAAGGCTCAAGGCCATATAAAGGATTTCAAGAAGAAGAGCTAATTTAATTGTCCTTATTTTATTTGTTACTTTCATCAATAATAAGGGACTTATTCGTCTTCTTTTCAATTTTTAGGACCTAGAGTGCGATTTCTTTTTATTTTAGGGCTATTTTCGTAATTTGTGTAATTAGCCTATATAAGGCTGAATTTTTCAGCCTTTAGGGCACTTTTACATCATCTTTTGAACGTTTGAAGTATTATCTAGGAAAAACTTAATTTCTCTTCATCTTTTTGTGTGCTCTGAACGATACACGTGAGGATTGAAGTGAGATGAATCTATGTTGATAGATTCAATTATTTGCAAAAACTTCCATACTGCGTCAATTGAATTTTTTAGCCTTTAAGACACTTTTGAATCATCTTTTTGAATCATCTTTTGAGCGTGACATGGAGGAGTTGAAGGCATCCTTTGCCAATCAATAACGAGAATTTACGGAAGTTCATCAAGAGCTGGTGGAGATTCGGAGATTACTCGTCGGCGTAGACCTATGCGCCAATTACGATCAATCAGTAGCAGTTGGGGAGTTGCTTACAACGTACAAGAAAACCAAACTTATCAAAAGAGGAATAGAGACGGTCAAACAGTAGCGGCACACCTAGGGCTTGACCTATAACTCTGGGAAGAAGCCCAGGAAGGGGCAGCAAAATAGACAGCAATTAGAACATTCAGTTAGACATGGAGGGATTACCACAACCCGTTAAACAATCCCATAAACCCTAACGACGATTCTGATGAAGAGAATGAACCAGAAACCATGTCTGAAACTCACAAAACCTAGGGTTTGACCCTAAAATTCATTATAAAAATTTTGAAAATCCCAACATCCAAAACTTCCATTCAGAAAGGCTACCAGTAGCCGATAGGAGAGGCGTAGGCCATTGGCATCGGTAGTAGCCCTTGCGGCAACCTCTAGAACTGCATCAGGAAGCTGTTTGGCAGCACTATGACCGGCGACAGCCTTTCCAAAACCCAGAATTCAATCCCAAAAACTTCGAAAATCCAGAAAATTACCCCAAAAATTACCATAGACCAAAAAATCATAATCTCCAGCACCATAGACCGATACAAAGACCCGGCATGACTTGGGAACAACCTTTTATAGCGATTCTAACCTTGAAATTGACTGAAGCCAACCAATTAATCACCCACAGCCCAGAAACCAAGATGAATACAGCCTAAAAGCCGATATTCCAACCTTCAATGGCAATATGCACATCGAGGAACTTTTGGACTAGCATTTAGAGGTCCAAAGATTTTTTGAGATGATGGAAATACCATAAGACCGAATGGTGAAGCTAGTGGCTCACCGATTGAGAAGTGGAGCAACTGTATGGTGGGATCAATTGCAAAGGGATAGGCAACAGCAAGGGAAGATGTCTATTTACACATGGAGGAAGATGCAGCAATGCCTCAGAGGAAGATTTCGTCCACCAGAGTACAAGCAACACTTGTTCCAACAATATCAGACCAGTGTTCAGGGAAGTAAATCAATATTTGAGGACACAGGTAAATTTTGTTGACTTGCTACTAGGAATGATTTGCAAGAAGATGAACAACAAAAAGTGGCGAGGTATGTCAATGGGTTGAGGGCAAGTATTAGGGACAAAATTAGCATGCACTATCTATGGATTGTACATGAGGCACATTGGCTTTAAAGGTCGAGTTGCTCGAAAAGTCCGGCGGGCGGAGGAGGTCTGAATTTTACAAGAAAACTGGAGAGTTAAAAGGTTTTCCAGGAGAAGGAAAGGCACCACAGCATACCACTTCAGATCAACCTAAAAATTTCAATAACAATGGGGGAAGAACTTCTAATAACAATGCAATGGGTAGTGGTCCAAAGGAGAATACTAGCCTTGCTCCCGATAAAAGTTATGTTCCTTCAAGCAAGAGTTCAAGCGTTAAATGTTTTCGGTACAGGGTAGTTGGGCAATGATCTAATGAATGTCCAAATTGGAGGCCTATGAATTTAATTGATGGGAGGGGATGATACTAGAGAGGAAGAGGATAAGCCTATTGAGTTTGAGGAGGAATTTGATGATGTAGCGGATGAGAATGAGTTGGAGGGTGAGAGAGACTTAACCTTGTTGTTCAAAGGATTTTGTGCTCTTCCAAATTGGAGGAGCCATCACAAAGAAAGAACATGTTTAGACCCTTTACACCATCCAAAAGAAGATTTGTGATTTAATTGTTGATAATGGCAGCTGTGATAATATTGTTGCTGAGAACCTTGTGGACTTTATGGGATTAAAGACCGAGCTACATCCTTCACCCTATTCTATTGGTTGGGTGAGAAAGGAGCTAACGGTGAAAGTTACACAAATTTATAGAGTTCCTATTTCTATTGAAAAATTTTATCATGAAGAGGTGGTTTGTGATGGAATTAAAATGGATGCTAGTCACATATTACGGGGGAGACCGTGGCAATTTGATGTGGATGCCACTTATAGGGGGAGAGACAATATGTACTCCTTCGTTTGGGAGAGTCACAAGATTGATATGGTTCCCACCAAAAACCGTCGCATTCAAACAAAACCTTCAAAAGTGGAGGTGCAAGCCTTCCTTACCATTGCTGAGACGGAAGGAGAGTTTGAAAAGGAAGCTAAGAAGGCAGGTGAATTCATGTGATTGTCATTAAACTGGTGGTTCAAGATTTTGATGGAAATAATTTACCAACTCAAAAATACACCCAAGTCTAATTTTCCAGTTCCTTAAACCCATTTTCAGCACCTTTTCAATCTCTGTTCAGCACTTTAAATAGCCATTCTAGCCCAATAAAACTACCTCCTAAACAAGTCAACTTGCAACCCAAACTGTCCCATTCATTTTCTAGCCCAAAAACACCTTTAAAAGCCCATTTACAACTGCTGGACAGCACTGTACAGCCACTTTCCAGCACCCAAAATGACTCCAACAGCCTTATGACAGTCCACCAAAATGGCACCCATAGTAGACGACAACTTATGGAAACTTTTGGAGGAAAAAAAGGGGAGAGATGCAACAGTATATTGAGAAGGAAAATGATGATTGGGAGGCTTAGAAATCAGTTCCAAGGGGTGTACAGCTAGTTCTTGAAAAATTTCCAGAGTTGAAGATTTACTTGATGAGTTGCCACCAATGAGGGATACAAAATCAGATTAATTTTGTACCTGAGGCTAGTCTTCCTAATCTAGCACACTGCAGAATGAGTCCTAAAGAAGGGGAGATCTTGAGGGAAAAGTAGTGGAGTTATTAGAAAGGGTTTTATTAGGGAGAACATTAATCCTTGTGGAGTGCCAGCTTTGTTGACACCCGAGAAGGATAGCTCAGACATATTTGTATTGATAGTGGAGTCATTAATAAAATTACAATGAGGTACAGGTTCCCTATACCCTGCTTGGAGGCATGTTAGACATGTTGGAGGTTGCTATAGTGTTTTCAAAGATTGATCTAAGGAGTGGGTACCATGAAATTCGTATTCGACATGGGGATGAGTGGAAGACTGCTTTCAAAACTAAGGAGGGATATTATGAATGGATGGTGATGCATTTTGGCTTTTCAAATGCTCCCTAGTACTTTTATGAGGCTCATGAATCAAGTAATGAAACCTTCATTAGCAAATTTGTTGTGGTCTATTTTGATGACATCCTAATTTACAGCCGTGGGGAGGAGGAGCATTTGATTCATTTGGAGGTAACTAGAGGTGTTACAGAAAAATAAGCTATATGTTAATTTTAAGAAATGCACTTTTATGACAGACTGCTTATTACTTCCGAGGTACGTGGTGAGTTCTAATGGTATTTATGTTGATGATAGTAAGATCAAGGCAATAATGGAATGGCCTACACCTACTACAGTGGCCGAGGTTCGTAGCTTCCATGGATTAGCTACTTTTTACAGGAGATTCATTAGAAATTTTAGCTCGCTAACCGCACCAATTACATAATGTTTGAAAAAGAGGAAGTTCAAATGGGGGAAGGAAGAAGAACAAAGCTTTGCTTTGATCAAAGAGAAGCCTGTAGTGCTCCACTGTTAGCTTTGCCTTCATTTGACAAATTATTTAAAGTTGAGTGTGATGCTAGTGGTGTGAGGGTAGGAGCAATTTTATCACAGCAGAGTAGGCCCGTGTCGTTCTTTAGTGAGAAACTTAATGAGGCCAAGCGACACTGGCCCACATATGATCAGGAATTTAAGGCCGTTGTTTAGGCTTTGAAGCATTGGGAGCATTACTTGGTACAGCGTAAGTTTATACTTTACATTAATCACTAAGCTTTGAAATTTTCGAATAGCCAGAAACATTTAAGTAACATACATACCAGATGAGCGACTTATCTTCAGAAATTTCTTTTTGTCCTGAAATATAAGTTAGGTGTTCTTAATAAAGTAGCCGATGCATTAAGTAGGAGAGCTATTTTGTTGGTGACCATGAGTTAGGACGTTGTGGGATTTGAGTGCCTTAAGGATTTATATGCTGATGATGATGATTTTAAAGAAATTTGGGAAAAGTGTATAGCCAAACAAGCCACAGGGGCCTTTCACATTTTAGATGGCTATTTATTCAGTGATAACAGGTTGTGCATTCCTAAGGTAACATTGAGGGAGAAATTGATGAAAGACTTGCATGGGGGAGGACTTAGTGGGCACTTGGGCAGTGACAAAACTATTGCTCTATTAAAGGAGATGTATTATTGGCCACAGCTTAAGCGGAATGTTGGTAACTACGTAAGAAAATACTATGTCTGTGAGACTTCTAAGGGCCAATTTCAGAATACCGGATTGTATACAACCCCTACCTGTTCCTAATGATATTTGAGAGGATTTGTCTTTGGGCTTTGTGTTGGGTTTGCCTCGCACCCAGAGGGGTGTAGATTCTGAGTATGTGGTAGTGGACAAGTTTTTAACAATGGCTCATTTTATCCCTTGTAGGAAGACTTCTGATGCCTCCCATATACCTCAACCCTTTTTTCAAGAGGTAGTCAAGTTGCATGTAATACCTTGGTTCATTACTTCTGACAGAGATACCAAATTTCTTAATCATTTTTGAATGACCCTTTGGCGGATGTTTGATACCTCCTTGAAATTTAGTAGCACAGAGAATCCTTAGACAGATGGCCAAATGGAGGTGGTGAATAAAACTTTAGGGAATTTGATGAGGTACATATGTGGGGATAAGCCAAGACAGTGGAATCATACCCTATCTCAGGCGGACTTTGCTTACAATAATGTAGTAAACAATTCTATTGGAGTGTCACCTTTTTCCGTGGTGTACCGTAAGCAACCACGGCATGCATTGGACTTGGTGAAATTGCCTAAGGGTGTGGGGAATGGTTCAATTGATTCAGAAAGCCAGATTGTTTTGTTTGATGCATGTAGATATCCAGCAATTGAAGAAAGAGCTCCACCACAGAAACTTTCAACAACTACAGAGAACATGGCGCATCAATTTCTAGACATCCAAAAGGCGATTCGTGAGAAACTAGAAGCTACAAATGCTAAGTATGAAGCAGTAGCTGACAAGCATTGCCGTTTCAAAGCTTTCAAGGAAGGAGATACTATTATAGTCTTTCTACGCAAAGAGCGGTTTCCAGTCGGTTCTTATAACAAGCTTAAGCCCAGAAAATATCTCTTACAAGATCATCAAGCAGATTAATGACAATACCTACGTGATTCCAGAAAATATCTCTTACAAGATCATCAAGCAGATTAATGACAATACCTACGTGATTGACTTGCCGTCAGACATGGGGATCTCTAAGACTTTCAATGTTGCTGACATACACGAGTTCCATGAACAAGACAAGAACATCTATCCAGATATTAACTCGAGGACGAATTCCATTTAAGTGGAAGAGACTAACGTAGAACATTTAGCTTAAATTATTTTGGAAGGCCCTAGGCCACTTGAAGGATTTCAAGAAGAAGAGCTAGCTTAATTGTCCTTATTTTGTTAGTTTCTTTCATTAATAATTAGGTACTTATTTGTCTTCTTTTCAATTTTTAGGACCTAGAGTGCAATTTCTTTTTATTTTAGGGCATTTTCGTCATTTGCGTAATTAGCCTATATAAGGCTGAATTTTTCAGCCTTTAGGGCACTTTTGGATCATCTTTTAAAGGTATGAAGTATTATTCAGGAAAACTAATTTCTCTTCACCTCTTTGTGTGCTTTGAACGACACACATGAAGATTGAGCGAGTTGAATCAACGTTAATAGATTCAATTGTTTACAAAGACTTTCGTTCTGCGTCACTTTTATACACTGGTAATTCAATGCATTCAAAAGACTTTCTATCCCTCTTCCCACATATTAACCATCCAAGATATAAAGAAATAGCAAAACAAACTTTCCTCCTCCTCTATGAACTGGTGCTTCCCATTAAACTTTGAAAACTTTCTTTATCTCCATTGAAAGCCCAATTCATTTTGAAGGAGGCTAAAAACCACATCCCACAACTCCTTAGTCCAAGAACAGTAAACCAAAAGGTGATTAATTGACTAAGCATTATTCTTGCAGTGGCAACACCATTTCATTATAATCAGCCTCCTGATAATAAGATGACTAATAGTCACTTATCGGAAAATATATATATATATATATATTAATATTATTAGTAGTAAAGATCTTACCATCCCATGTAAGAGACACCACATGAAAAGAACTTCCTTTGGAAACACGATAGAAAATTACATATACCACATAGAAACTGAACTTTTATTACTTCCATTACTGAAAAATTGGATATAAATGATGCTATCATTACAAGAAGTTAATAAGAAGGGAAATATAGGTATATAATTCATCTCCAGCGGAATCTAGGACTTCCATATAAATGTTTTCAAAAGTAAGACTACATTTTCTTATAAAAAAAAGGGGAAAAAAAAAAAAAAAAAGAAAGAGAGAGAGCCATTAAGCTGCTACTTAAAAATTAAAAAGAACTACAATGAGCCATTTGAAACCAACTTTTAAGCTAAAAAGTCAGGTAAAAAACAAATTGAGCGTTTAAGCTGGTTGAAAAACAAATTTCTAGAGCGTTAGGTAATCTGTCAAAGAAACTAACTTTCATTCAGATTTTTGTGCATTGGATATTTGATACCATCTGAAATAAAACTTATTGTTTAATGAAAGCTTTTCTAATCGATGGAATGGTATTACATTATATTTGGTAACCAGTGAGGCCTAAAATTTAAATTTTTAATGATAATTTAAGAAATTTGGCAACGGTTAATTTATTAATAATTTTATAATATTAAAAATATATTTGTGTAAATATAATTTATTAAATAAATGTGGGTAAAGTTGATTTTTAAAATTTTATATATAAAGTAATTTGGGAACCTTTCAAGCCTTAGAAAAAGCTAAAAAATAATTTTTTATCTTCTTTGCTTTTGTCCTTTTGAACTTTTTTGGCCAAAAAACTAACTTATTTGTTCCAAAAAGCTAGGTAACCAAAAAACACACTTGCCTTTTTTGAAGTAAAAAGCTAAAAAGGCTAGCTTAAAAGTTAATACCAAACAGAGCCACTATCTAAGCAAAACATCTTAAGACAATATGGTCCAAAGGATGGACAAGTAGGGACTTAGCCACATACTTTTCCAATGCAAACAAAGATATTCATCATATATCATAAACATCATATGGCTGTGGCTTTTTAAAATTGTTTAAGAAATCCAATTTCACAGATATGGCTTATCAAAATTATTTTAAGAATCTAATTTCCAAAACACTTAATGAATCACCCATGATTACATGGTTTTTGCTAGCTGGCCTATGACTGGTCACAACACACCCTCCTGGGCTGCTCTCTACCATTCAAGGGTTTTAAAAATCTTTATTTAATTAGTTCATGCATTCCATGTTAGCTGACCCCAACTAGTTTGGGACTAAAGTTTTGTTGAGTTGAGTTGATTCCATGTCTATATTCCTATTTATGCTCACTATGTCCCAGTTTAGGGATCAACTTGGATCTTCCCAAACACAACAAAGATGAGAAATAGCACTTCCCTACTGTTTTGGTAAAGGTATATCATGGGTTTACACTAGGGGTGGAATCAAAGCAAGCTATTTGCAAGTCATTCAAGCTTAACTTGATAATGGTTCTATTCAAACTCTATTCAAGCCAAACACAAGCTTTACTTTTGGCTCAATTAAATTTCAAGCCAAGCTTGAGACTTCAGCTGTTCGCGAGCCAAGGTCGAAAAAGATTAACCCTTCTTTATTCCATTTTGCATTTGTCCCACGTTGCCCAATCATATATAAAACTTTGAATTTTGCCTATTATAAAAGAGGGAATTCCATTTTGCAATTGTCCCACATTG
>QLOD02182641.1:0-10729 GCA_003260245.2 Sideroxylon spinosum
GAACAGTCAAGGTCATAACAAAATTTAAATGACTAATGTGTTTTTTAGATTTAAAAAATTTCAATCTATAGACAAACATTGTTAAAATTAAAATATTTTTCATTTTTACATATATTAAAAAATCATATAATATAATAGATAATTAAAAACATCCAAGCTTATTTTGAAAATTTGTGGAAGTTAAACGACTTTGTTTAGAGTGTTAAATTTAAAAAAAAATATTTTTAAATTTTTAAAAAATTTTAATTTTTCTTAACGAACTGTGAAATGATAATTTTTTATTACACTAATGGACCGTTTGGACAATCAAAAGTGATTGAAAAAAATAAAGAATGTCAGTTACTTTTTGGTGTTTGGAAGATTAGTGAAAAGTTACCAAAATAATTCATTAGAAAGGTAAAAAGTAAACCATTCTAATGGTTTTGGTCAAAAATTAGTACGAAAAACTGATAGTGTTAAAACATTTGGGAAAAAGTGGATGATTTTTTTGCAGTTTTTTATAATTTTTTTTTTGTAAAAGTTTGTAAAATTTAAATTTTGAAAATAAATGCCCGAAAAACAAAAATAATAAAAGTTGACGAAAGTGGATAAATATTTGTAACTTTTTAACGTTGTTTTAGGCCCAACCAAACGGGGCCTAAAACGCAGAAAAGACAGGGGCGCGCGCGCAGAAATTTCAGTTCCTGCTCTAAGAACTTTTGATTTTCTATAGAGATGCGTGCAAGGACTCTGAGCTAATCTGTCTGGTAGACTTTTGCTGCCAAAGTGGTCACACGCACACAGAGACTTGTAGGTGGGATGATGTCTCTGCAGAGCTATACGTAGCTGCTAGCACAGAATGGCGCACATGATTCTTAATTTCATATTAAAATATAAATAAATATAGCCAAAGAGGAGGGGAGGCTGTGTGCACGTGTCAAAACGACGTCCTTTAAATATTTTTCTCTTTAAAACGACACTATTTGCTTGTTAAAAAATTAAAACGACGTGATTTTGATCTTACTGCATCGCTCTTAATTCATTTGTTAAGGGATGTTTAATATTTTCAAAAAATTAAATAATATTAAAAATTAGTATTAAAATAATATAAAAATAATATATAATAAAATTTAATTAAAAGGATCAAAAGTTTTAAAAATTTTTAACACTTTTAGAAAAACTTAAAATTCTAAACGGAATTAAATAGTTAAACTAATTCAATTTGATTTAAATCAAAACGAAATTAAACAAAATCAAGTTTATATATATAACATAAGAATATGTTAAAAAAAAGTACCCATTAAATTATCTTATTAGCTAGGTGAGCAAACCAAGTATTGATAAATCCTGATTATTTGTTGGCTCATTCATTGTATGAGGGAGTGGAAGAGCATTCGTTACTTTCTTCCTACACATTTTTTTTTTTTGTCTCTAACATATTGTTTGTTTGTTATAAATAAATAAATAAATAAAAATTAGTGTAAACACGATGCAATAAAATTTAATTAGAAGAATTTTTAAAATTAGTAAAAATTAAAAACTTTTTAGTATTTTTTATGAATTCGGACACCCGGTAAATTTAAAAATATTACAAAAATATTTATAACCTAATAACAACCTCTCTATTCATATTTTTATTTATTTATTTATTTTTGTGCGCTACCACTGTCACCAGCACGTTATATATGCAACTATTTATTCTATGTGATTTAATTTTTTAATGTATAATTCTTTAAAAATTTGATCAATCTTTTTGAAAATTCTTAGAACCCGTTCAATTGTCAATTAAAAATTTTTAATTTTTTTAACTTTTATGAAAGGTATAAAATAAAATTACACACAAAATTACTATTTTTTTATCCATTTTTTCTCAAACTTTTCTAATTTTTAAGGTCATGACAAACATAAAACAAAAAATTGAGAAAAATTCTATCAATTGTCAGAGGTTAGAGTTTTTCGTGTGCACCAAATGGCTCTAACGCCGCCTAGATTAAAAAAAGTTGTGGAAAGAAGTAGCAACAATAAAGTTTCTTTTTTTTTTTTTTTTTTGTTTGGGCTGGCCATTCCCACATCAAGTGGGAAGAGACATTCCATAATTTAAGTGATGGAATGATTATTTCATTCTTTTCAAAATTTGATCTAAAAATTAAAAAAAATAAATATAAAAAAATCAACTCTTTTGCAATAAATTTTTTTTACAATTATTCTCTTAGGTTCTAAAATGACCATTTTATCCCTTGTCCTTCTTTTCGAACTAGGTCCGAATTCGAGATGTAAAATGACCATTTTGCCCCTTGGATTCGTTTTTTTGCCCAAATTTATATTTTAGCCTTCCTAAAAGGTTAAGAAAATTATTTATTGATGGTTTTCTTGATAGTTAATAAATTTTCATCTCAATCCAAACTCAAATTGTAAAACAACGATTTTACCCCTGGTTTATTGTTTTATCCAAATAAATATTTTAAGTTGTCTGAAAGGTTAAAAAAAATATCCTTGATATATTTTTCAATATTTAGACAAATTTCAGCTAAATCTAAATTTAAACTATAAAATGATTATTTTACCCCTGAACTCTTTTTTGGTAAAATTTATATTTTAGACATCCCAAAAGACTAAAAAAAATATTTATTAACACATTTCAAAATAGTTAAAACAAAAATTAACCGATTTGAACTTGAATTTTAAAATAACCGTTTTACCCCTGGGTTATTTTTTACTCAAATTCAAAATAAATTCCATTCTTATAGTTTTTTAAAAATATTATTAATAATTTTTGTTATATTTTTTATTATATTTAAAATATGTAATTATAGTATGAAATTTTAAATATTTTTTCCATTCTCATTATTTTATATAGGTAACCAAACAAAAGAATGGAATAGTATTCTATTTCATTTTCATTAGTATTTTATTCCCATCTCTTATTTTATTCCATTTCCTTTCATTTTTACGTACCAAACATAACCGAACAACTTTTTGGACAACCAAAAAGTGTTGGATCAACCGTACATGACTCCCCTAGCCGACACATGTGATTGCAATAGTGTCATTGATTTGATTTAACTTTAATTTAATGCCTTTTGTTTTGGAGGGATTCTGAAAGACTTTTGTTGTGAAACGGATTTTGGCGGACCAGGAAAGGCACCGAAGGTGGAAAGAGGGGAGACTGACATAGCAAAAGTTATGTCAACCCATGATATTAATCTTGGATCGTTCGATTTTAATCTAATGGTCTAGATGTATTTATATTATTTTAATTTGAAATAAATATAAATGCATTTGGATCGTTGAATTTAAAATCAACGGTCTAGATTGTATGTCACGGAACTGACATAGCATTGTTATGTCAGCTCTCCCAAATCCCTGAAGGTGATGACACACCTCCTTCGCAGTGGTGAACCCAGAAATTAATATCAGCGTACATCAAATCATAAGTAAAAATTTAAATTTTAAATAAATACGAATAATACGATAAAATATAAAATACTATATATTGATATCAAATGTATCTTACACAAAATAACCTTTAAATTAACAAAACAAACTACAATAATCACTTTCGTTCTTTCATATTTTGAAAACATTGCAAATAGTTTCATTATCAATGGTTTTGAATATATCCCTTTCAATGTATGTCGCCAAGCAATCATTTATCCATTCATCCCCATGCGATTACGTAGTGAAGTCTTTATAATATTCATTGCAGAAAAAACTCTCTCAACCGATGCAGTTGCAACTCGTAAGATTAAGGCCAACTTCACTAACAAATATACTAATGAATAAGCAATATCCTTTTTCGTGTCAACTAATTTTTGAGCAAGTCCATCAATCCCCATCACTTGAGAAAATTGATCATTGAATCTCATATCTACAATATAGGTCTCAAGTTGATTATCACGTACATTGAGATCAAATGAGGAAAAATCAAGGGAATTTTGCAAAACGAAGCAACTTTCTCTTATCAAAATCAGAGAATGTCTTGCTCGGATCAAGAGATGTCATACACAACAATAACTCTGTACTCACCTCATTAAAACGGCTATTCAATTCTTAAAGTTACATATCTAAACTGTATAAAACAAATCAACCGATTTGTGGCTTCTTGAGTATTACAATCTGATCTTCCCCGAAGTACAAACAAATCTTCCATGTTTGGAACAACTATGTCATGTTAGTACAAAAGGCAGAAACTTCATCCATCAAATTCTCCCATCCATCATCTCTCAAGTTTTGTAGTCGTTGCTTGGATGCATTGACAAGAGTCATGGCATTTACAATATCTTGATTTTTCCTTTGTAATCCTTGTGACAACTCATTCGTAATCCCCAATACAGTTTTTATTAAGTGTAGCTTGAATACAAATTCAAAAGATTGGATGGCATCCAATACATCACTTGCTTTGGCTCTTTGGTCTGAATATACTCTATCACTTTTTACAACCTCGAGTACATCAATCACTAAGAAGAATAATACAATCAAACTCAACAATGTATAATAACGTGAACCCAAACGTGTGTCTCCAACTTTTTTCAATGTTGTTTCTTGATTCAAACCTCGCCCACTTATAATTTCACCATTACAAATTTCTTTAAACACCTTTTCAAATTGTTTCTCTCGTAGAATATCCATCCTTTTACAAGAAGCTCCAACAATATTTGACAAATTTGTAACTAAATTATAGAATGAACTAATCTGCTTATGTTTTTTTGCAATTGCTACAAGTGTCAATTGCAATTGATGGGCAAATAAATGGACATAAAAATCGGATTCATACTCCAATATAATCAAAGGTTTCAAACCATTGAACTCACCTTGCATATTACTAGCTCCATCATAACTTTGGCCGCGTGAACTTGACATACTCAATCCATGTGTAGCAAAAAGAGACTCAATGGCTGTCTTAAGTGATAAGACAGTAGTATCTCCAATATGTAAAATACCAAAAAAAGCGCTCAATGATGCATCCTCTTTTGTCCACGTAACATAAAACAACTGCCATTTGTTCTTTCGTTGATATGTCACGAGACTCATCAACTAAGATAGAGAATAATTCATCTCCCATATCTTTTAGAATAGCATTTGTGATCTCAATTGCACGAGCATCCAAAACATCTTTTTGAATTGTGGAAGCTATCATTTTCAAGTTTTCAGGAGCAATTTTCAATATAGTTTGCTTGACAATCTCATCATGGTCCGCATACCACTATAGAAGTTCAAGGAAGTTTCCTCGATTTCTTGATTGAACTGATTCATCATGACCACGAAAAGACAAGCCTTGACATAAAAGAAACCTAATGCAATCAACTGATGTTGTCAAACGAATACAATAATCAATTCG
Organism: Sideroxylon spinosum; assembly: GCA_003260245.2. Classification (NCBI taxonomy): domain Eukaryota; kingdom Viridiplantae; phylum Streptophyta; class Magnoliopsida; order Ericales; family Sapotaceae; genus Sideroxylon; species Sideroxylon spinosum. The sequence goes on from QLOD02182641.1 coordinate 5,318, forward strand.
AGCTCAATCAGATTGATTTAACAAACACACTTCAATTTGCTTTATTAAATTCTCGCAAGCCATCACACATTTGCTATGTATGCTGTTATGATATCCAACATGCATATTTAATCTTCCTTTTGTTTTCCAATTTGTAAACCCTTGACCAACAAATGAATTACCACCCCTTTGTTCACCTTACTCAAGCTTAAACAGATAACAACACAAGCAAAAGGCCGCATCTTTTGCTATGCTATTCGAACTCTCTTTCTATCATTAACATTATAAGTATAAATACTTTTTCTTAATCCAGGATCACCAGGAAGGTCATCTAAATTGGCACGTACACCAGGAGTATGAGTGGAAGGAATATTTGAAGGGACTTGTGCATTATGAGAACTTTGACATTCTTGAGAATTGGAATCTTCCACTTCAATTCTTTGTTTCATATAGTATCTGTCCATAGCTATTCAAAATAAAACAACAGATAGTAGTGTCGAAATTAGCTCTATGAATTAATCTATATCTTAGGAAAGATCTCCTTATGAATTAGGATGGTATTTCATAATCAAATGTGCATAACAGGGCAATCAAAGTTGCAATTTTGCAAAAAGAAAACATCCCTTAAATTTTATCTTATACTTTATTCGAAAGGCAAATAGATTAATAGGCATACTTTATTTTATTATTTAAACTTTATCAGAAAAAGTCCCATTCCAGGACTTATAACTTTGTTTTTTCATACCTTTTAAATATCTTATTGAACCACTTAATCCAAATGGGAATTTTGGAAAATATTCATATTTAGTGGGTATCATATTTTAATTAAATTTAAACTCAAAACAAGCATAAAATTCTGCACTTGTACAAAATTAGAACCTAATAAATTCACATTATTGTATGAAATCCAAGAAACTTACAACAACTGTCAGATTGAAATTTCTTGATTAAAAAAAACTGTAAATTTAGGCAAATCATATCCTCAATTGAAAGTGAATTTACAAAAAATACCAAAATATTAATTACCCAAATAAATAAAAGTAAACATAGCCACACACGCACGCACGCACACACACATATATATATTATACACATAACTAATTCATGATCCATGGAAACTATCAGATATCAAAACCAAAAAGCATCACAAAGCATTGCCGAAAAGCTTCACAAAGTATATATATATAATAAAGCATCACAGAGTATCACAAAGCCTTTCTTACTAATAATTCACAAAGCATTGCTGTCTGGCGTCCAAAGTTGACGTTTCGACGAGTGAATATTTCTTTCCGTCACGACACCGCTCTTCATCTTCACATTTAGGGCTCAGGATTGCAATAATATAGAAAAAAATGGGTTTAAAGCTTTTCATATGCGAGTCGGGTCTAAATTTCCAGTGTAAGTGAACACCTACGTTGAGAGCTTCGTGCGTCTGCCTCTACTCCCTCGTCCAGTAAAGGGTCGGAAAGTGAAGACGCCTGGTTGATCCCCCTCTGCCCCACTGTTCTCTTTTCCCTTCTTCCATCTAAAAAGTTTTGGGTCGGATTTGAAAAGAAAATAATTGAGATTTGAAGGATTGATATTAGGTTGCATCCTTATTCTGAGTAGATTAAAACTTACTGATCTTCGTACATTTATACATTTTTTAATTAAAAAATATATAAATATATAAAAACAACTGAATTTTAATTCAACAACTAAAAATATAAGCCACTAAATTGACAGTAACAATGTTGTCACTATCCCTTTTCAAATAATTCTACCTATTTTTGGAGATCATTTTGATTTTGATAATGGGGGCAGAATTGTGATGCAAGAAGAAAGACTTTTTTTTCCCCCTATTGTTTGAAGAATCTAACAGTGTTTTTGATATTTATATAGCATGAATAAGTAAAAGAGATATTTCATATAATTTGTTTATAATTATCATATTGCTTTCCATTTACATTGACAACAAACCAAATAAATAAAAATATTTCATTGTAATAAACATTTCAAAATAAAAGATGTGAGTTTAAATTTAATATATTAGGGTATTTAGAATAAAAAAAAAAAAACTTATACCACCTAACCACACCATTTAATTAAATATGGAACATTTAGCCATCAATGGTCTACTAAAAATAGTGTGCTCATCTAACGAATTTTTTTTTTTAAAAAAATATATAAATTATCTCTTTTATCCTTTTAAATTATGCAAAATATTCAAAATGCCCTTAAGTTTTTAAAAAATTAATAAATAAAATGAACAGTATACAAAAAAATAATTCATAATATTTTTATGTTGTTTCATTTTTTCCATTTCAAACATTAGTTTCAATTTCGGAGACAGAGCAAGAAAATAATTGCTTTTTCTTAACTTTTGAAAATCTTGTTAATGGTGTTTTGGACATTAAAGATACTAAAATAGATTTGTAATAATATAAAAATATAAAATAAAAAATGAATATATTTGTAGGTAACACTGATAATAGAAAAGTTGAGATCATACCATTTAAAATGGTTTGGTCGACTTATCTAATTTTAATTATCTTCACGAAAATATAATTCTTGAAAAAAATTAATGAAAAAATTATTTAGGTAATCAAACTAATTTGGAACTCAAAAAATTTTTTTTAAGTTAATTTAAGGTTTTATTCTTTTATGAGTTCTAAGTTTAGCTCACTTATTTTGTTAGAAATCTACACTAATAGCTAATAAAAATACAAAAATTTAGAAAAGAAAAAGCCTTAAAAAAATTACATCCAAATGAATAATTTGCAATTAAACAGTTTTTTTTTTTATTTTTTACAATTTTAATATGGGTGATTTGGGATGACATGCACTTCTTTCTTTTCCAACAGTCTCCATAGAATCTCCTTATGAATTCGGTCACATGTCATCTCCAAATCCATGAACAGCATATATAAATTTTTTTTTACCTTTTTTATACTGTTCCGTTAATCTCCTCAGGAAAAAGATAGTCTCCATGGCTGATCTCCCAAGCATGAAATCAAATTAATTTTCTGAAATGTTTGTTGTTCTTTTTAGTCTTCTCCCAATAGCTCTCTCCTATAATTTCATTGAATAACTCATCAATTTAATCCCGTGGTAGTTCGTACAGTACTGAATATCTCATTTGTTCTTGTATATGAGTATAATGATAATTTTCCTTCATGTATCAGGCATCTTCTTACTCTTTAGTACTACATTAAAAACTTTCTCAACCAACTTATGACATCTTCCTCCAAGTACTTTCAAATCTCAATAAAGATACCATCTGACCCAACTGGTTTCCCATTCTTCATCCTTTTCAATATTTCTTTTACTATGTGTGTGTGACTTTGTTCGTCAAATGTTATAAACGGTACAAAAGTATGTGAAAATTCAAAAAAAAAAAAGAGAAGGGCCTTAGATTCAAAAGTGTGTGATCACAACTTTGCGTGTGCTTGTGATAAATGATTGAGGGGGAAAAAAAAAAGTAGGAAAGTAAAATGAAAAAGAATATCAAATTTATTTTTTATTTTTTTTTTTGTATGATTAGAAAAGTGAAACGAAAAAAATAAATTTACAAAATGCTTATTTTTATTTTAGTTAATTAATAAAAGTGAAAATATATAATCGATTCTATTTCTTGACCTTTTTTTTCCTTCCCTTCACAATCGTCGTTCCAAGCACACACACAAAAAAAAAAAAAAAAAAAAAAAAAAAAAAAAAAAAAAACTAAAACTAATTCTAGCCTTAAATCTTTTGATAAATTTCATTTTCCCGAAATCCCATTTGATTCATTGCATGAATAGTCCAAACTTGTGTCACGGCTATAATCCCTTGACCCATTATTAAAGCTTCTAGCTTTATTTTTTTACTTTTATTTTTTGTTTTTAATAGCAAGTTGTTTTGAAAAGACAACAGGTTGGGTTTGGAGACTAGGTTGGGCATTTTAAAAGAAGTTGGGATTGGATACGAGGTTGGCCTCTGTGAATGTTCCGTCCAAGGAAGATAAGCATTTGCTCCCTTCATTGGGCGGAGAAGGGTTTCAAAATTTCAAATCTTTAAGGTGTGCTTAGAGCGAGGGTTTTAGTGGGAAAAAGTAAAAAGGTGAGAAAATAAGACAAAAAAGAATATAAAATCTCAGATGCTTGTCGACGTTTGAAAAAAATTCAAAAATATGATAAAGCAAAAAGTATTGATCGACATAATAGTTTCTTAACTAAATTATTTTAAATTTCTTAAATTATATATTTTTTTCCTCTATTTTTTGTTAGCATTCTAACTTAACTTTTGAATATCAGATATGAGAATAGACTAGAATGAAAATAGATTTCATTCTATTCTATTTTATTCACATGTACCAAACATGACCTTAAGGTAGATGGGCGGAATCGGGGTCACTGCAGTAGTTTCTCACTACAACAATTGTAATAAAGTCAAAACAACATCGTTTTGGTGTTTTTCTTTAAAAATGACACTGTTACACGCAGTTGTGGAAAATTATTGTAGCCTCCCCTCTCTCTAGATGGGCCTCACCACCGCTCGTTCTCTCACTTGCCCTCTACCACCCAACTCTCTTGGTCAAACTGTAACAGTTGGTTTGTGGGGGTTAATGCCCAGTAACATCTCCCTTCGTTAGTCTTTCCTGACCTCACGTCACGTGTGAAGATCAAAATTTTATTTCAAAAAAATAAGATTATTTATTTATAAGCATTTGTTCACGAGTATTAACCAAACCAAACCAAACCAAACTAAGTCTTTTTCCACTAGATGGAGTCGGTCATATGGATTTAACGACGCCAATCAAATTTGTTTTGGGTCATGTCCTCCGTTAGATTCATATAAATTTGTTCACAAGTATTATTTTAAAAAAATTAAGATTATTTATTTATAATCATTTATTCACAAGTATCCGAAACACATTAAGGACTAATAAAAATATGGTATATAATAATGTTTTATATTTTTTTATTATATGACACGTATTTATTAATTTTTAATGCGTATTCTTGAGGCATCTGAATCAGATATATTATATTAATTTATCTTAAAATTTTGATTAATTATAAATAATTACTTTTAATATTTAATATTTAGACAAATAATTTGTTTGAAATATTTGCCCCTACTATCAAATTTTATTGATGAAGTAGTCAATGTTAAATTTAAGTATGGTTACCTAAAAATTTTATATGAATTGTATTTTTTTACTCTTTTAGGTTATAAAATATCCAAAAAAGAAAAACATTGAAATCTTCTAATGATACATTATTAATTTAATTTTAATGAAATATTTTAATAATACTGTTGGTACAAAAAATATCACCCCGACCATAATTGTGTTTTCCCGACCATAATTTACACCCCCGACCAATGGGTATACTCTAGTTGTATTGGGACTGAATAGTTTGATAGTTACGTTGCACGATTACTTTACTTATTATACTTGAGTGCCTCAGGAGA
>QLOD02182673.1:0-10729 GCA_003260245.2 Sideroxylon spinosum
TAGCGAAGTCCGATGACAGCATCGACGGCGCGATCTTCGCTTTCGGCATCTTTCTGATTGGTTCTACGATTCCCAACTAACAGAGCAACACCCTTTCGGATTTTTGGTTGACGGAAAATCAGAGCTGCGGAAGATCAGATGAACCCAACCATTAACGACGTCGTTTAGAACCAATAAATTGACCGTAGGCTAGTCTTGGGCTGTCCATCCTAATTCCTACCTACCCCGCATGTCGAATCGCGAACCCATGCGGCAATGAGTCAATAATTTCTAGTTCCGGGGGACACTTCGTATGATATATCAAATAAATTCAAAAAAATTTTAAAATTTTTTATATTTTTTTATTTTTTTAAACTTCAAAAGATTTTAATTTTTAAAAAAAAATTTCAAAATCCGTTGGAATTGATGAAAATAGTGCATTCTAATGGTTTTATCATACTTTATTTTTTTAGATTTTTTTAAAAGTTATATTAATATTTATACTAAAAAATTTCGTAAAATTCTAAAAATTTTTAAGATTTTTTACTAAAATTTTGTTACATGTTACTTTATATAATTTTTAACAATTTTATATCAAATCAAATACAAATATCTAATCCTTCTTTTAAACAATTTTTTACACTCAAAACAATTTTCACTTTTAATATATATGTATTTTTTACATTCCAAACCGTCACAGGACAAGGATATATATCATATATTGACTAGGCGTGTAAATGGATAAACTTTAGCCCGATTTGTTCGGACCCGGTGTCTAAATGGAAGATATAAAGTACTAAAATAATTTATTTAATATTTTCAAATTGTCATTTTATTAAATAATGATTTCCATTGTTAAAAAGGTAATTAATATTTATAATAAATTAAATTTCAATTTTCAAAATACTTTGATAAGACAGGTTTCTCTCAGCATTAGTTACTTGTATGAAGAAGAGGGGGCGCGTAATGGTGCCGTTGCAGTACGTTTAAAACGATGTCGTTTGGATATTTTTTTCTTTATAACGATGCCATTTTATTTAAATGAAAAATGCAATCACTAAAATAAAACGACATCGTTTTGAAAAAAAAAAAATTGAAATGGTGTCATTTTGAGTATACAATAATCGCAGCAGTACAATCCTTACTGCTGCCCCCACGAGTCCAAATTCTCACTTAGAATCCAATTGGAAAATTGCGTTAAATTGGATTTCAGCATCAACGTAAAGGCAGATTTTTTACCTTACCATTCAAAAAAAAAATTTATTTACCTATTAAATATTTGATTAATTATAAATAATTACTTTTAATGTTTAAAATTTATAATCGTAATTTTTATTTTAAAATATTTGTTGTAATTAAATTCTTTTCTTTCATCTTGCAGGGATTGGCCTAAAAACATTAATTAAAACTAACAATTCTTCAAGGAAATTAGTCAAAATTCGTTTTTCCAAAATAATTCACTCCTAAAGGCGTCATTTGAAGAGACCACTTGGAGTGTTATTAAAAAAAAAAAAAAAACAAATAAAAAATAAATAAAAACAAAATTGTTTTTAGAATTTAAAGTGTAAAAAATTGTTTTGAAATAATAGTTTGATGTTTGTATTTGATTTGATATAAATTTTATTAAGATGATACGTGGCAAAATCTTAGTAGAAAGCCCTGAAAATTTTTTGAGTTTTATGAAATTTTTTAATATAAATGTCGATCAAATTTTTTTTAAAATTTATCAAAATTGGTTCCAATAAATTTTGATAATTTTTTTGAAAACATTAGAATTTTTTGGAGATTTTTTAAATTAATTGAAACTTCAAACGGCCCCTTAAGTTAATAGGCACCCAAAGTCTGTCAAGAGTCGTCATTGGAAAAACCCATATTTTGGTTAAATATACTATTACAAACAGTAAAATTAAACCAGATTGAATACATTGTTCCTTGGCCAGTTTAAACAATTATAATATATATATATAGATATCAACAAGTTTCTTGTATAGTTTATGGTATAGTAAAATTTTACCTTAATAGTGATAAGATAAAATAGAAAATAAATTTAAGATAAATTTAGGTGTTCAATATCACTGACAACTTTGGCTCTAGTTTTGTGAATAAGTCTAATTAGGACTTAATTTGTTATTTTGTTTTATCTTATCGCTAACGTAAAAAATAAATAAATAAATCTTGCCACAAATTGCATAAGAAAATTCGTTAATATTTTTTTTAATTGTTTAAACAGATATAAATATACTGTTATAAATGACATATTCAATTTAGTTTAAATATACTATTTATAACATCATATTTCACCAAAATGTGTGCTTTTATGATGACGACAGTTTAGAATAGCATATTTAATTTAAATATATCTCTCTTAGCGATGACTTTAATAGTGATTTATTTAAAAAAGCAAAAAACAAAATTTGGCTGACTTACTCGCAGAATTGTGGGTTTTAAATGATGTATTTGTAACTCTTAAAAAATATTGAAATAAAAATAAGAAAAAAATATGATAACTCTTAAAAAAAAATATGGTGTTTCAATTTAAAAAATTTAACTTCTTAAAAATCATAATTGGATAGAATTTAAATTAGTAATTTTGATTTGCATATGATGTCTACTCATGAAATATGGTAATTTTTAAAATACTCATATTGTTTTGTGAGATAAATAATAATAAAATCTCCTAACGAAAAGTTAAAAATATAAAAACTATTAGCTACTGAATTTTAATTTGCGAATAAAATATTAAAAAACATACTATTTTATTATATAAAAATTTTTTATATATAATTTTTAAATATATTATAAAAAAAACCCCCCCTCCGCTAGGTGGGAGTATTCAACCAGTAAAAACTATCACTGGGATTTATATCATCATATTGCGTGCATCCACTTGTTTCACATTCACTGAATCGATTGTCTAACTCGTCCTTTCAAAGTCCCCCCCCTCTCTCGTACATGTATATACTTACTATTTGCATGGATGGTTGTTTATGTAGTGTTTGGAATATTTAAAAAGTAGAAAAAAAAATTAGATAAAATGTAATTTGGGAAAACTATAGTGTTTGATGTTTTTAACAGAAATGAAGTTTTTTGGATATGAACAGTATAATTTTTAGACTCTTGCGGTAAAAAATAAGAGAATGAAACTATTATAATATTTTTTTTGTTCTGTTCTAACAGATTGATGTTAGATTTTTTGAAAAATTATCTGAACTTTTTGACTTTTGTAGCCAAAAGTCGGAGAAAGAAACCGTTGGAATGGTTTTTTGATCCGTTCTAACGGATTTATGTCAGAAATATTGAAATGTGTTGAAAAACTATTGGGATTTGTGAAAAAGTTTTATAAGATTTGTAAAAAAAAGTATTAGGGTTTTTAAAAATTTATTAGGATATATAAATATATAAAGAAATTATATAAATTTCATGAATTACGAAGCAAATAAAATGTGTTAGAGAGTTTTAGAGGATTTTGGTGTTTCTTGGCACATCAAACGCAGCCTTAATAAGAAAAAAAAAAGTTGATTTTGTAATAACAATATGAAAACTTAATGTAAAGCCGATATAAGATGAATTTTAATTAAGAAAAAAAATCAAGAATTAATAAATTTTAGTTATTTTGACAGTCAAATTAAGGTTCTATTTAGGAAGAAAAAAATTAATTTTGTAATAACTAGTCACTAATCAGCTATTAAAAAAAAAAAACTAATTCTTTTTGTGTTTGAAAAAGAAAAAAAAAAACAAACTTTTTAATAACTAGGAAAAAAACTAACTTTTAATAACTAGTTTTTTTAATTTTTTTGTTAATTTAATATTTTTACTCTTGAAAATTAAAAAAAAATTAAAATATAAAAAGATAATTTTAATAACTTTAAAAAATTTTAAAACTATTTGCTGAGCTATCAATTTCTTGTTTAGATCCTCAATTTTAACTTTTTTTTTTTCCATCAATGAATAAAAAGAAGGAAGAACTTAGGGCATGTTGCATCTTTATCACTGTTGTAGATGTCTTCTACTCTGTCTTCTCATTATTATAATTTTTTTTAGAGACTTTTTTATTTTTATTTTACGGAGCTATTGTTAACATTTTGTCAAAATACTGTCAACTTTGAAATATTTGGCAAAGTATTGTTAGTGAAACAAAATATCGTAGTTCTTTGCCAATTCACCTCTCCTTCTTCATTTCCCAGTTTTTATGCTTGACCTTACACAGCCCTTCTTCTCCTCTTCTTCTTCTTCATTTCAAACGGAATGTCCTCCTCCTCCTTCTTTTTCTCATTTTTTGCCACAGGTCCTCCTCCTTCTTCTTCGTTTCACGCCGCAGTACTTGGGTAAGCACCTAAAGTCTCCATTCCAACTCACCCAGCTCGCCGACGAAACTCACTGTTTGAGTTGTTCTTTGCCAGCTCACTTTACTTTCTCCATTTTCCGGTTTTTACGCTTGAACCCCATACAGTGCTTCTTTTTTTTTCTTTATTTCAAGCCACACACCCTCTTCTTCTTCTTCATTTTACGCCGTAGGTCCTTCTTTTTCTCATTCTTAATTTCACATCAACGATTTTCGACAGTCATGTCTCTGGTACCAAAACAGTATCACAAAAATCGGTACTATTTATACCAAAATAGTACCGGTACTGTTTCGGTATATCAGGTTTTTGTGATAGTACAAGTACTGTTTATATTGAAACAGTACCATAAAAACCTCATATATCGAAACAGTATTGCATGCCCTCTTCTTCTTCTTTATTTCAAGCTGCAAGCCCTCTTTTTCTTCTTCATTTCACGTCGTAGGTCCTTCTTCTTCTTATTTATTTCGCATCAACGATATTCGACAGTTATGTCTTTGGTACCAAAACAGTACCACAAAAACCGGTACTGTTTGGTATATGAGGTTTTTGTGATACTATTTTGGTATATGACGTCTTTGTCTGTTTTGGTATATGAGAAAGAGTACCGATACTATTTATACCGAAATAGTACCGATACTGTTTTGGTATAAACAGTACTGGTACTCTTTCGGTATATGAGGTCTTTATGGTACTGTTTTGAAACAATACCAGTACTCTTTCTTATATAACAAAACAGTACCACAATACCAAAATAGTACTAGTACTGTTTCGGTATAAACAGTACCGATTTTTGTGGTGCTATTTTGGTACAAAAGACATGACTGTTGAAAATCGTTGACGCAAAATGAAGAAGAAGAACAACCTCAGGCGTGAAATGAAGAAGAAGAAGAGGGCTTGCGGCTTGAAATAAAGAAGAAGAAGAATGGTTGTACGGGATCCAAACGTAAAAACCGAGAAATGGAGAAGGAAATGTGAGCTGGCAAAGAACAACCTAATCGGTGAACTTTACGGGCGAGTTAGGTGAGTTGGAAGGGAGACTTTGTGTGTTTACCCAACTACTGCGGCGTAAAAAAAAAAAGGAGGAGGAGGTGAGGTGAAAGATGAAGAAAAGGAAGGAGGAGGAGAACCTTCTACTTGAAAAGAAGAGAAGAGAGACTGTGTAAGGTTCAAACGTAAAAACCGAAAAATAGAGAATGAGAGGTGAGCTGGAAAAGAATCACGGTATTTTGTTTCACTAACAGTATTTTATCAAATATTTTAAAATTGATAGTATTTTGATAAAATGTTAACAATAGCTCTGTAGAACAAAAAAAAAAAAAAAAAATCTTTTTTGGACCCAGAAAAGAGATCACAGAATCCAGGCAGGTACTTTCCCGTCTTCAATCTCTCTTCCATTTAACTCTCCTGCGCACTTAAAGGACAAAATTATCTTAAAACAAAAATACGTTGAACACAAAAATACTACACGCAAGGTTCTTTCATGTTAGATAACAGAAGGTTTTATTTTTTGTAGTTACACTAAATTATATTCAATATTAAGAATTAAATGGACATGATTTAAAGGTGACCAGTATTTTTAAATAAAAATGTGAGTATAAATTTAAAATTTAACAATAATACTTGTAATAACACTCATTTTGGAACGGTAGATATGATAGGATTTGATTTTATTTGACGAGAATTCTTATTAATTCTTATATTTGAAATCAAAAAAATAAAAATTATAAGTTAGATTTGATTTCATTTCACAACTTAAATTTAAGAATTTATATATTATTTGCAAAATTAGAAATAAATTATTAGATATGACTTTATCTCTTGGATATAACGGAGGTTATTATCCTAAACAGATTTGATTGACGTCGTCAAATCTATATAGCCGACCCCACCTAGTGGGAAAATGCTTAGTTTGGTTTGGTTATGTATCATTTAGAAATTCAATAAAAAAATATAATTTGATGATTAAATTTGATATTTCAATTAAATCAAATCAATTTAATTTTTAAATTCAAAATATGTTCCAAATACATAATCTTATCAAATCAAATCAAATTAAATAAATTATTTATTTTAAAATCAAATCAATTTGATGAGAAGGATGTTTTTCAAATAAAATGTTAGTGAAATATAGAGTGTTTGATTTATCAAATTTTACCAAAATTTACAAAATAAGTTTTAAAAAATTACTAATTTTTCGTATCGTAACCAAATTTTAGTACATATTATTTTCACGTCAAATTTTTGGGTACATTATTTGCCATCTAAATACCTCCACGGAAAGAGGTAAGCATAGAAAAGGTAATACAGTTGGATATCTTTAATCCCCGCAATTTCACAGTAAACTATATTTAAACCTTCCTTAATTCCTTTATGATTATCCGTTATATTTTTTTTTCACATAACAACAATGTATTTTTTTTTCTTTAAATTCCTTCTTGTTGTTTTGAAAAAAATAATTCAAAATAATTAATGAATTCAAAATAAATGTAGGCTTACACTCGTTATTAAATTCAAACCTAAAAAAATATTGAATTAAACTTCAAAAAGTGGTGTTTCGATAATTACTTCATTTTGTTTTTAATAGTTGGTAGATTTTAGACATTAGTATCCATATTTTATTACATATCAAATCACTATTAGACACACTATATTAATTATTTAAATTCTATAGAATGAATATTTGAATCATTTTAAAAACTTATTTTAATTTGTAACAAATAAACATAAAAGTAAGGGTTACTTTAGTTCTTCACTTTTTAATATCAACTTACAGATTATATATATTATGGATATCAATTATTTTCTTAAAACTAATTATGCAGATAATTTAATCAGTTACTTCTCATAGTTAATTAGCTTAATAAAAATGACTATAAATGTATTGTTATATTTTCTGTCACCTTTCAAAAAAAAATTATATATTTTCTGTCAATTATAAATGAAAACAACGTAATATCGGAATATTGCTGTCTAATTTATTTTAAAAGTTATAAGGCCCGTTTGATAGGACCAAAAACAACCAAAAGTTACAAATACTTATCAACTTTTGTCATTTTCGTTTTTCGTGCATTTATTTTCAAAATTTAAAATTTACAAACTTTTACAAAAAAAATACAAAAATTTGCAAAAAGTTACCCACTTTTCTTCATATTTTTAACATTTATCAGCTTTTTTCGTACTAATTTTTTTACCGAAATCGTTAAAACAGCATATTTTTTATATCGTTCAAACAGATTTATTATGCAACTTTTGGTTGGTTTTTCAAGTATTAAAAAGTGACTGATATTCGCTACTTTTTCTAACTTTTAATATTTTTGGTCATCCAAATGACCCCCTAAATTCAACTTAATTTAATATACTCTCTAAAATCAATAGTAAACAATAAAAGTCATAACTAATTGGTTTCTTGTGTGATAATAATTTGGCAAATATAAAGTCATTGGCGTCAATGTTTAAAATTTAACTTCAAACTATCAAAAATAATATAAAAGGAATTAATTATCAAATAATCATATTATTTTAATTCAAATTAATAAAATTGTATGTCTCTGATTTAGTTTAAATTACAAAATTAATCAGATATGCAAAATTTAATTAGATTTTATGTACCATAAGTCATCGAAATTTATATACGAGTAAAAGAAAATTGTTGAGATAAATTGCGGCAAATTTATCTAAGAATTATGTATTTAATCTCCTTAAAAATTTAAAATATATATATATATATATATATATTTCTTTCTAACATTAAAAAACGAATAAAAACATACTTTTATCTATTAGTTTTTACGAAAATATTTTTTTCAAATTAATTTTGACTCGTGAAAAGAATTTAGCTAAATTTAATTGATTTTTTATTTAAATTTAAATCACAAAATAATTACATATTACCTTTTAAATAGAGAGGACTTTATGGTCAAACCCAAAAGATAAAAAAATGTAGTTACCCTTTTATTAATCAAGGCAAGTTGTGACGGTTCGTGGCTGTGGTCGAAACATTTACTTTTCTCGTGCACTGCAAGGAGATTAGGGTATATTGGTGTTTGCTCTGCCGAATTCCATTAAAAAAATTATTAAAAAAATTATAAAAAATATTAATTTTTTAATTTATTCTAATTAAATTTTATTATTTATTATTTTTACATCAGCTCTTTTTTTTAAGTATTTTTCATCCAAACATGTATATTATAAGGCAGTTCAATGATACGACATGTATATATTAATCCAACGATTGAGATTTTGTTAATCAATTATCTTTGGCACGGGAGAGATACTGGTATATAAAAAATTGTGACAACAGATAAGAAAAACAAAACAGTCAAAAGGAAAAGCGGGGGAATTGGGTTTATGTGCGGGGTTGGACATTCACCATCGTAATTTATTAACCTTAATAAAACTAAGTTAAGTTCTACATATAATCCATGAACATTTGGCTAATTATAAGGACCTTTGTTAACTATTTAAATCTTAAACTTATTTCTTCTATTTCTTAACATTTGTCACACGTAAACCCCTCCATTAGTTTGTTCTCTAACGCTAATTGGGTGTTATAGTAAAATGATATAAATGACTTTAATAAATTTAAATGGTTTGAAAGGGTTCTTGTAATTATCTTAATACTTAGTAAAGATTTCTGTAATTAGCATCATTATATTATTTTGCCAAAATAATTTAGTAAAATATATTTAATAATTTGATTATATTATATATTATCAATAATTTAATAAAACATATTTTATTTTGATTTAGTTAATTTATTTTTAATTAGTTAATTATTAATTAATATATTTGGTTAATTATTTAATAAATAAATATCACCTATTAAATTATGAAATTAATTAAATATTAATTATTAAATAATATATTTTATTAATTATTAATTAAATTTGTTTGATGGGTTATAATTTAGTTAATTAAATTAATTAATTAATAACATAGTTATGTTATCGATTACAAATAAATTAATCTAATAAAATAGTTAAATAAAATAAATTATATTAATATGATACAACAAAAAAGGATAGATTGCTAAAATTAAAAAAATATTTTTTTTAGAAAAATGACAGTAAAAATACTTTTATTTTTTTTAACTTTTTTCTGCGTAAGTTGTTATTTTAAAAAAATATATATATGTTTTATCTATTTATTTTTAATTTTCAAATTTGCTTGAGCTGGTTTACACAGTTTCAAATAATAGGTTCACGAAGTGAATTGTTATGCAATGCATGAAAAGAATAATAAAAAATATCAATAAAAATAATATAAAAAGATTATGGACCTATTATTTTAAAATATTTAAGTTATAAAAATATTTATAATTTTAAAGTTGTCTAGACTAAAACTAAAATAGTAGTTTTAAGTTCTTCCACTAATTAATTCAAAACCCAATTCAAGCTTATCCAAAATTTTAAAAATAAATATATAAAACCTTCACTTTTCCAAAAAAAATGATAACTTACACAAAAAGAAGTAGAAAAAAAAATCATTTTCATTATCATTTGTCTGTCATATATTTTTTCTTTAATTTAGGCACTTTACTCATTTTTATTGTATCATATTAAAATAATTTAGTTTATTTAACTATTTTATAAAAAATTTATTTTTAATAAATAATGTGGCTAAATTATTAATTAACTAACTTAATTAACTAAATTGCAATCAGTTAAATAAAATTAATTAATAATTAACAAAATATGTTATTTAATAAGTAATAATTTAATTGATTTCAATATTTAATAGAATATATTTATATAATTAATAATTAATAAAATATACTAATTAATAATTAAATTAAATTAATTAATGATAAAATGAATTAAAATAAATTAACTAAATTAATATGAATATATTTTATTAAATTATTTATAATATATTGTAAGTACCCAAACTTTTTTTTTAATTTTGAAATATAGTATTTTGCATGTGTTCAAAAAAAAAAAATCCAATTTGGCCGAACCCCTAGGAAAATTCCATTTGCTTGGGTACCAAATATTGCATATATATATATATATATATATATATATGCACGTGCAGCTTGGTCTCAAAGCTTAAAAAAAAAAAATGGGATAATCTCCCATTAATTCCTTAAGCCACCTGGCCACTTTTCTTTAATGCTTGGCCAGCAAATTGCCAACAAATAAGTCTTTGCTTGGTCTTGGTCCTTATGCATTGGACACACACATGTATATATAGAAAGGTGTGGGGCAAACAAAACAGAGAGAGAAAGGGAAAGAGAGAAGCTGCCGGAGGAAGAAAAGAGAGAAAAAAATAAAGAAATATAATATTAAAGGGAAAGGAAAGAAAAGGCCGTGCGGATAGATACAGACAGATCAAGGCTAAGTAAGTACATTTAATTCCCACCAAATCCAAATATATTTAAAGGTTTTTATCAGTTAATTATATTAAAA
>QLOD02182682.1:0-10728 GCA_003260245.2 Sideroxylon spinosum
TAGCTGATGTTATGGGCGATTTAAGATTTAACAACCATGCGGGCATAACAACGGCCCAAGGTCTCCAAGTAGTCTTCCGCTATGCTATCTACTTCACCAAATGACATAATAATTTCCCAAGGCGTTCATCTCATTACAAGTTTTCCAGAAACATATTATAATAACAAACGGATTTACGTATCTAATGTTATGGTCGATTTAAGATTTAACGACCGTACTGGCGTTACGATAACATCATGTCTCCATGTAGTCTTCCGCTATGCTATCTACATCATGCAACGATGTAATAATTTTCCAGGGCCTTCGCCTCAGTATAAGCTTTCCAGAAACATATTATAATAAAAACAGAGTTATTTATCAAATGTTAAGGCCAATTTAAGATATAATGACCGCGCGGGCATAACGAAAAACTTAGGTCTCCATGTAGTCTTCCGCTATGCTATCTACATCACACAATGAAGTAATAATTTTCCTGGGCCTTCGTCTCATTACAAGCCTTCCAAAAACATATTATATAAGAGAACAAAGTTACGTAGCAAAAGTTATGGCCGATTTAAGATTTTGACGGCTGTGCGGGCATAACGACGCCCTGGGTCTCCAAGTAGTCTTACGCTATGCTATCTATATCATTCAATGATGTAACAATTTTCGGCGGCCTTCATCTCTTTGCAAGCTTTTCGAAAACATATTATATTGAGAAAACGGTGCTACGCAGCAAACGTTATGGCTGATTTAAGATTTAACCACCGAACGGGCATAAAGATGCCCCTGGGTCTCCAAGTAGCCTTACGCTATACTATCTGTATCATTCAATGATGTAACAATTTTTGAGGGCCTTCCTCTCTTTGTAAGCTTTCCGTAAACATATTATAGTGAGAAAACGGAGTTTCGTAGTAAATTTTATGGCCGATTTAAGATTTAACAATCGTGCAGGCGTGACGACCATAGATCTCCAAGTACTCTTCCGCGATGCTATTTACATCACCTAATGACGTAATAATTTTCCAGAGCCTTCATCTTATTACAAGCCTTTCAGAAACAAATTGTAATAAGAACACGGAGCTTCATAGAAAAATTTATGGCCGATTTAAGATTTATCGACCGTGCGGGAATAATGATGACCCTAGTTCTCCAAGTAGTTTCCGCTATGCTATCTACATCTCCCAATGATGTAATAATTTTCTAGGCCCTTCGTCTTGTTATAATATTTTTAAAAACATATTGTAATAACAAAACGGTGTTACGTAGTAAAAAGTTATGTCCGATTTAAAATTTAACGACCGCGCGGGCATAACAATTCCCTGGGTCACCACGTGGTCTTAGGCTATGCTATCTGTATCATCCAATGATCTGATAATTTCCTAGGGCCTTCGTCTCATCGGAAGCTGTCTGGAAACATATCATAATAAGAGAATGGAGTTACGAAGCAAAAGTAAGGGCCGATTTAAGATTTACTGACCGCAAGCCCATAACGATGGCCCTGGGTCTCCAAGTAGTCTTCTGTTATCCTATCTACATCACCAGATGATGTAATAATTTTCCGGGGGCTTCGTCTCATTACAAACTTTCCAGAAACATATTGTTAGAAGAAAACGGAGTTACATAGCTGATGTTATGGGCGATTTAAGATTTAACAACCATGCGGGCATAACAACGGCCCAAGGTCTCCAAGTAGTCTTCTGCTATGCTATTTAAATCACCCAATGATGTACTAATTTTCCAGGGCCTACGTCTCATCGCAAGCTTTTCGGAAACATATCATTACAAGAAAACGTAGTTACGTGGAAAAATTTATGGGAGATTTAAGAGTTACCGACTGTGTAGGCAAAACGACGACCCTAGGTCTCTATGTAGTCTTACGCTATGCTATTTACATCACCCAATGATGTACTAATTTTCCAGGGCCTTCTTCTAATCCTAAGCTTTTCGAAAAAACATCATTATAAGAAGACGGAGTTACGTAGTAAAAGTTATGGCCGATTTAATAATTACCGACAGCGCGGCAAAACGACAACCTTAAGTCTCCATGTAGTCTTCCGCTACGCTAACTACATCATGCAATGATGTAATAATTTTCCACAGCCTTCGTCTCATTAAAAGCTTTCCAGAAAAATTTTATAATAAGAAAACGGAATTACGTAACAAAAGTTATGGCCAATTTAAGATTTTAACGGACGCACGGGCATAACAACAACCACATGTCACCAAGTACTCTTCCGCTATGCTATTTACATTATCCAATGATGTATTTCAAGGCTTTTTCCTTATTTCAACCTTTCCAGAAACACATTATAATCACAAAAGCGGAGTTACGTAGCAAAAGTTATGGCCGATTTAAGATTTTAGCAACCGCGAGGGCGCAACGACGACCCTAGGTCTTCAAGTAGTCTTCCGCTATGCTGGTTACATCACCCAATGATGTAATAATTTTCCAGAGCCTTTATCTTATTACAAGCTTTGCAGAAATAAAATATAAAAAATAAATGGAGTTACGTAACAAAAGTTATGTCCAATTTAAAATTTAATGACCGCGCAGGCATAACGATGCCCCTGGGTCTCCAAGTAGTCTTACGCTATGCTATCTATATCATTCAATGATGTAACAATTTCCGAGGGCCTTCATCTCTTTGCAAGCTTTTCGGAAACATATTATAATGAGTAAACGGAGTTACGTAGAAAAAGTTATGGCTGATTTAAGGTTTAACCACCGCGTGGGCATAACGATGCCCGCCTCCAAGCAGTCTTATGCTATGCTATCTGTATCATTCAATGATGTAACAATTTTTTAGGGCCTTCGTCTCTTTGCAAGATTGTTGAAAACATATTATAGTGAGAAAATAGAGTTTCGTAGTAAAAGTTATGGACGATTTAAGATTTAACGACCGTGCAGATGTAACGACGACCATTGGTCTCCAAGTAGTCTTTCGCGATGCTATTTACATCGTCCAATGATGTAATAATTTTTCAGAGCCTTCATCTTATCACAAGCCTTCCAGAAACAAATTGTAATAAGAAAACAGAGCTTCGTAGAAAAAGGAATGGCCGATTTAAGATTTACCAACCGTGCGAGCTAATGACGACCCAAGTTCTCCAAGTAGTTTCCGCTATGCTATCTACATCACCCAATGATGAAATAATTTTCCAGGGCCTTCGTCTTGTTACAAGATTTCCAAAAACATATTCTAATAACAAAATGGAGTTACACAGCAAAAAGTTATATCTGATTTAAAATTTAATGACCGCGCGGGCATAACGATGCCCTGGGTCGCCACGTGGTCTTAGGCTATGCTATCTGTATCATCCAATGATCTGATAATTTCCTAGGCAAGCTGTTTGGAAACATATTATAATAAGAAATTGGAGTAACAAAGCAAAAGTAAGGGCCGATTTAAGATTTACTGACCGCGAGCCCATAACGATGGCCCTGGGTCTCCACGTAGTCTTCTGCTATACTATCTACATCACCAGATGATGTAATAATTTTTCGGGGGCTTCGTCTCATTACAAACTTTCCAGAAATGTATTGTTGGAAGAAAACGGAGTTACATAGCTGATGTTATGGGCGATTTAAGATTTAACAACCATGCGGGCATAACAATGGCCCAAGGTCTCCAAGCAGTCTTCTGCTATGCTATTTAAATCACCCAATAATGTACTAATTTTCCAGGGCCTATGTCTCATCGCAAGCTTTCCGGAAACATATCATTATAAGAAAACGGAGTTACGTGGAAAAATTTATGGGAGATTCAAGAGTTACCAACTGCGTGGGCAAAACGACGACCCTAGGTCTCCGTGTAGTCTTACGCTATGCTATTTACATCACCCAATGATGTACTAATTTTCCTGTGCCTTGTTCTAATCGTAAGCTTTCCAAAAACATATGATTATAAGAAGATGGAGTTACGTAGTAAAAGTTATGACCGATTTAATAATTATCGACAGCGCGGGCAAAACGACAACCTTAAGTCTCCATGTAGTCTTCTGCTACGCTAACTACATCATGCAATGATGTAATAATTTTCCACGGACTTTGTCTCATTACAAGCTTTCCAGAAAAATTTTATAATAAGAAAACGGAATTATGTAGCAAAAGTTATGGCCAATTTAAGATTTTAACGGCCGCACGGGCATAACAACAACCACATGTCACCAAGTATTCTTCCGCTATGCTATTTATATCATCCAATGATGTATTTCAAGGCTTTTATCTTATTTCAACCTTTCCAAAAACATATTATAATCACAAAAGCGGAGTTACGTAGCAAAAGTTATGTCCGATTTAAGATTTTAGCAACCGCGAGGGTGTAACGACGACCCTAGGTCTTCAAGTAGTCTTCCGCTATGCTGTTTACGTCCCCCAATGATGTAATAATTTTGCAGAGCCTTTCTCTTATTACAAGCTTTGTAGGAATAAAATATAACAAAGAAATGGAGTTACGTAGCAAAAGTTATGTCCAATTTAAAATTTAATAACCACGCAGGCATAACGACGCCCCTGGGTCTCCAAGTAGCCTTACACTATGCTAGCTATATCATTCGATAATGTAACAATTTCCAAGGGCCTTCATCTCTTTGCAAGCTTTTCGGAAACAAATTATAATGAGAAAACGGAGTTATGTAGCAAACGTTATGGCTGATTTAAGGTTTAACCACCGCGTGGGCATAACGATGCCCCTAGCCTCCAAGCAAAACGGAGTTACGTAATAAAAAGTTATGTCCGATTTAAAATTTAACGACCGCGCGGGTATAACGATGCCCCTGGGTCACCACGTGGTCTTAGGCTATGCTATCTGTATCATCCAATGATTTGATAATTTCCTACGGCCTTTGTCTCATCGCAAGCTATCTGCAAACGTATTATAATAAGAAAATGGAGTTACGAAGCAAAAGTAAGGGCCGATTTAAGATTTACTGACCACGAGCCCATAACGATGACCCTAGGTCTCCAAGTAGTCTTTTGCTATACTATCTACATCACCAGATGATGTAATAATTTTCCTGGGGCTTCGTCTCATTACAAACTTTCCAGAAACGTATTGTTAGAAGAAAACGGAGTTACATAGCTGATGTTATGGGTGATTTAAGATTTAACAACCATGCGGGCATAACAACGGCCCAAGGTCTCCAAGTAGTCTTCTGCTATGCTATTTAAATCACCCAATGATGTACTAATTTTCCAGGGCCTACGTCTCATCGCAAGCTTTCCGAAAACATATCATTATAAGAAAACGGAGTTACGTAGAAATATTTGGGGGCGATTTAAGAATTACCGACTATGCGGGCAAAACGACGACCCTAGGTCTCCGTGTAGTCTTACGCTATGCTATTTACATCACCCAATGATGTACTAATTTTCCAGGGCCTTCGTTTGGTTGCAAGCAGGAACATAATATAATAAGAAAACGGAGTTACGTAGCAAACGTCACCCCATCGTCTCCAAGTAGTCTTACGCTATGCAACCTGTATCATTCAATTATATAATAATTTTCCAAGGCCTTCGTCTCTTTGCAAGCTTTCCGGAAAATATTATGATAAGAAAACGGAGTTACGTAGCAAAAGTTATGGCCGATTTAAGATTTAACAACCGCGCGGGCATAACGACGACCACAGGTCTCCAAAAAGTCTTCTGCTATGCTATTTACATCGCCCAATGACGTAATAATTTTCCAGAGCTTTTGTCTTATTACAAGCCTTTCAGAAACAAAATACAATAAGAAAACGGAGTGACGTCGAAAAAGTTATGTCTGATTTAAGACTTACCGCCCGTGCGGGCACAACGACGACCCTAGTTCTCTAAGTAGTTTCCGCAATGCTATCGATATCATCCAATAATGTAATAATTTTCCAGTGCCTTCATCTTGTTACAAGCTTTCCAGAAACATATTATAATAACAAAATGCAGTTACGTAGAAAAGTAATGTCCGATTTAAAATTTAACGACCGCACGGGCTTAACGATGCACCTAGGTCTCCACGAAGTCTTACACTTTGCTATTTGTATCATCCAATGATTTTTATAATTTTCTAGGGCCTTTGTCTTATCGCAGGCTATCTAAAAAAATATTATGATTAGAAAATGAAGTTACATAGCAAAAGTTTGGGCCGATTAAATATTTACCGGCTACACCCATAATGACGACCCGAGGTCTCCAAGTAGTCTTCTGCTATGCTATCTACATCACCAGATGATGTAATAATTTTCTAGGGGCTTCGTCTCATTACAAACTTTCCAGAAACATATTATTACGAGAAAATGGAGTTACGTAGCTAATGATATAGGCGATTTAAGATTTAACAACCGTGCGGGCATAACAACGGCCCCAGGTCTCCAAGTATTCTCCCGCTATGCTATTTACATCACCCAATGATGTACTAATTTTCTAGGGCCTACCTCTCATCACAAGCTTTCCAGAAACATATCATTATATGAAAACGGATTTACGTAGAAAAGTTATTGCCGATTTAAGAATTACCGACCGCGCACGTAAAACGATGACCCTAGGTCTCCATGTAGTCTTACGCTATGCTATTTACATCACCAGATGATGTACTAATTTTTTTTCCAGGGCCTTCGTGTCATCCCAATCTTTCTGGAAACATATCATTATAAGGAAACGGAGTTACGTAGCAATAGTTATAGCTGATTTAATAATTACCAACCGCACGGGCAAAACAACGACCCTAGGTCTTAAGTAGTCTTCCGCTATGCTATCTACATCACCCAATGATGTAAGAATTTCCCAGGGCCTTCGTCTCATTACAAGCTTTTGACAAACATATTATACTAAGAAAACAGAGTTACGTAGCAAACGTTATGGCCGATTTAAGATGTTAAGAACTGCGCGAGCATAACGACGACCCCAGGTCTCCCCGTAGTCTTACGCTATCCTATTTACATCCCCCAATGAAATAATAGTTTTCTAGAGCCTTCATCTTTTTACCAACTTTCCTGAAACATAATATAATAAGAAAATAGAGTTATGTAAAAAGTTTATGTACGATTTAAAATTTAACGACCGCGCGGGCATAACGACGCCCCCTGGGTCTCCTCTTAGTGTTATGCTAAGCTATCTGTACCATCCAACGATGTAGTATTTGTCAGGACCTTCATCTCATTACAGGCTTTTTAGAAACATATTATAATAAAAGAACGGAGTTATGTAACAAAGGTTATGGCCGATTTCAGAATTAACAACCGTGCGGGCATAACGACGACCCTAGGTCTCCGTGTAGTCTTTCGTTATGCTACTTACATCACCCAATGATGTAATTAGTTTTCCAAGGCCTTCGTCTTATTACAAACTTTGCGGAAACATATTTTAAGAAGAAAACGGAGTTACGTAGCAAAAGTTATGTCCGATTTAAAATTTAACAACCGCCCGGCCATAATGACGCCCCTGAGTGTCCACTTAGTCTTACAAAGGGCTATATGTATCATCCAATGATGTAATAACTTTCTAGGGCCTTCATCTCATTACAGAATTTCCAGAAATAAAGTATAATGAGGAAACAAAGTTACGTAGCAAAAGTTATGACCGATTTAAGATTTAATGATAGCGAGGGCAAAACAACGACCCTAGGTCACCAAGTAGTCTTCCGCTGTGCTATGTACATCACCTAATGATGTAATAATTTTCCAAGGCCATCGCCTCATTACAAGCTTTCCAGAAATATATTATAACAAGAAAATAGAGTTACGTATCAGAAGTTATGGCCAATTTAAGATTTTATGACCGCGCGGGCATAACGACGACCCTAGGTCTCCAAGTGGCCTTATGCTATGCTATCTACGTCACCCAAGGACATAATAATTACCCAAGGCCTTCGTCTCATTACAAGCTTTCATGAAACATGTTATAATAAAAAATAGAGTTACGTATCAAATGTTGTCACCGATTTAAGATTTAACGACCGTATGGCATAACGACATTTCTAGGTCTCTATGTAGTCTTTTGTTATGCTATCTACATCATGCAAAAATGTAATAATTTTCCAGCGCCTTTGCCTGATTACAAGTTCCAGAAACAAACTATAATAAGAAAACGTAGTTATGTAGCAAAAGCTATGACCGATTTAAGATTTAATAGCCACACAGGTATAACAACGATCCCAGGTCTCCAAGTAGTCTTCCGCTATGCTGTTTACATCACCAAATGATGTAATAATTTTTTGGAGCCTTCGTCTTATTACAAGCTTTTCCAGAAACATATTACAATAACAAAACAGAGTTACGTAGATAAACTTATGTCCAATTTAAAATTTAACGACTGCACGGGCAAAACGACCACCCTAGGTCTCCAAGTTATCTTACGCCATGCTATATGTATCATCCAATAATCCAGTAATTTTTCAGGGCCTTCGTCTCATCGGAAGCTATCCGAAAACATATTATAATTAAAAAACAGAGTTTCGTAGCAAAAGTTATGGTGTATTTAAAATTTACCGACCGCGCGCACATAACGACGATCCTAGGTCTCTAAGTATTCTTCCGCTATGCTATCTACATTACCAGATGATGTAATAATTTTTGAGGGCCTCTGACTCATTATAACTTTTCTAGAAACATATCATAATAAGAAAACAGCATTACGTAGCTGAAGTTACGGTCGGTTTAAAATTTAATACCCGTGCGGGCAGAACGATGACCCCTAGGTCTCCAATTAGTCTTACGCCAAGCTATCTGTAACATCCAATGACGTAATAATTTTCCACGGCCTTCGTCTCATTACAAGGTTTTCAGAAACATATACAAATAAGAAAACAATGTTATGTAGCCAAAGTTAAGTACGATTTAGAACTTAATGACCAAGTGCGAAAAACGACGCCCCTAGGTCTCCAAGTAGACTTATGCTATGATATCTATATCATCCAATGATGTAATAATTTTCCAGGGCCTTCGTCTTATTACATACTCTCCAGAAATAAATTATGATATGAAAACGGAGTTACATAGTAATGACATAATAATTATTATGATATGAAAACGGAGTTGCATAGCTATGCTGTTTACATTACCCAATGACGTAATAATTTTCTAGGGCCTTTCTCTTATTACAAGCCTTCCAGAAAAAAACTATAAAAAGAAAATGGAGTTACTTAGCAAAAGTTATGTCCGATTAAAAATTTAACGGCCGTGCGGGCATAACGATGCCCCTAGGTCTTTACTTAGTCTTATGCTAGGCTATCTATATCAACTAATGATGTAATAATTTCTCAGGGCCTTCGTCTTATTACAAGCTTTTCAGAAACATATTATAATAAGAAAAACGGATTTACGTAGCAAAAGTTATGGTCGATTTAAAATTTACTGACCGCATGGGCATAACGATGCACCTAGGTCTCCACTTAGTGTTACACTAGGCTATCTATATCAGCTAATGATGTAATAATTTTCCAGGGCTTTCGTCTTATTATAAGCTTTTCAAAAACATATTACAATAAGAAAACGGATTTACGTAGTAAAAGTTATGGCCGATTTAAAATTTAATGACCACGCGGGCAAAACGACCACCTTAGGTCTCCAAGTAGTCTTACGCTATGCTATATGTGTCATCCAATAATCCAGTAATTTTCTGAGGCCTTCATCCCATCGCAAGCCATCTAAAAACATATTATAACTAGCAAACAGAGTTTCGTAGCAAAAGTTACGGCCTATTTAAGATTTACTGACTGCACGCCCATAACGGCGATCCTACGTCTCCAAGTATTCTTCCGCTATGCTATCTACATCACCAGCTGATGTAATAATTTTCTAGGGCCTTCGTCTCATTACAAGTTTTCCAGAAACATATCATAATAAGAAAATGGAGTTACTGTTGGGGAACACGGAAAGCCTCAAGATCACGGCTATAGTGTATATAATTAATAAAAAATTCCTTACCGTTCTATACTACAAAAACAAGATCATACCTTCGAGATCTCTCTGGTTTGATCCCGACAAATCCAATAGACAAAACTTTTGTTGACTTCGATTTGATTGCTCAATCTTAACCTTGAGCCTTCTGCCTATATTCCCAAAAATACCTTCCTTCTCTCTCACAAGATGGTGGGATCTCTCGGCAGTTTCTTTAGGATTCTTATTTTTCTCCTCTGAAAACGTTAACCCTAGCTGCCACAAGAGAGGGTATTATATAGGGCTACAACAAGGACCAATAGGCAAATAAGAAAAAGACTTCCTATGTAATTAAATCTCCTAATCCTACCGGGGTTAGGATTTAATTACATAAATTATAATTCATTCCGCTAAAGAATTATAATTGCACTCCTAATCTTATTCGAAATTGTATTTTCGAGCCTTTAATATTAAATACTTATTATCTCCCCATGTTAAGATTACAGATATCCACCAATTAAATTTAACTACTAACAATCTAATTTAATTGGCTTTTTATTATCCTTGAGACCTTTCCACTTAACTTATTTAATGTATCGAATTCAAAATCCACTTACAAGATTTGATACATTCAAAACTTAAAAGCTTCCGCAAGGGGATATCATCAATCCAAATTATCAGGACGTAGATTCCTTCAACTATTAATATTCATCATATATATAATATTATTACCCTATCCACTGAGTTTATTGACTTATATAGAATCTCACTCTTTGTTTAATCAAAGCAACAATCACCATAAATACGTGTCTAAGAATAAAATTCGGATTAAGAGCATAAGTAATCATAATAATCATGAGGTTTAAATTATTTCATAAAGTCAGTATAAAATAATTA